>JASANG010003746.1:0-150101 GCA_030248215.1 Enoplolaimus lenunculus
TCTACTGTAGCGAAATAAATAATTTGCTTAGTTAGACGAATTTTATAATTTAAACGATAACAAATTGTGCATACTTGTCGATTTGGTCAGGCTTTAGACATGTTATATGTCACAGGAAGTTTGTCTACACCGTAATTATCATTTGTCAATTGTTACTGCATTGGCCAGTCCAGTTGAAATTTACTGAGACATTGCTGTTACTGCATTGGCCAGTCCAGTTAAAATTTACTGAGACATTGCTGTTACTGCATTAACCAGTCCAGTTGAAATTTACTCGGACTGCATTGGCTAGTCCAGTTGAAATTTACTGAGATATTGCTCTTTATATGTTTGTAATAAAATGGCTGAGAGACTTCTTCCGTAGAGTTTACATCAAACATCAAAAATAAGTTGGTAAACACAAATTGGAATTACCTAAAAAATCTGCTACAATTCGTTACCCGACATTTTGTCGCTCAACGTCTCGTCGGCACCGTCAGTTCGTCATCGTGACCATAGCTGGAGCACCCACCCCCATAGGCTTCCAGCCTAACAAGACTTTAAGCAAAAAGGGTAAAACTACTTTGCTCATCGCGAGGGGCCTTCACCCTGAAGTTTTGGGGCGCCCTAACCTGCTTAGGCACTGCTCTTGACATCAACCTAGCAGAACATTCGTCAAAACCTTTTTTATGCCGAGCGACAAATTGCTTACTCAACGACTTGCCGAGGCTCAAGAGATGTTGTGTTACGAGTTATCGGTCGAGGAGTTGTCGGGCGACGAATTGTGACAATTTTTGAAAGAAGCTAATGTCAATCAACGTTCACGTGTATAAATCTCTACTTTACAACTCCAACTCGATGCTGATTGATGCGATGCAATACGGAAAAAATTACAAAGCTACGATAGAAAAAAATTGCGGCGATGTTTAGTAATAATTTCAATGCAAACATTTCTACACCGGTTGATGCATTATAATTTATAAGCATAAATTTTTTTTCGTAATTTCAGATATTATAAACGACTGTCATACCGATGAATATAATCCACATGATGCCGGTGGAAGTATTCCCGCAATGGAGCCTTTTAATCGGCCTGCACCCAACCCGTATGCAGCGACGCGAACCGGTGCTATCAGCCAATTTGGCACCAACGGCTCGTTAGGATCTGCTCCGTTAATATTACGAAATCGACCAAACGGTAATGTTGTTACAGTTTTATGCTTTCTTGACTTCTGTCCTCTTTTAGAAATTTTCATATTTTAACATAACTTAAATTTCGGATGGATTAACCTTAGGCTTAAACATAAACTAAGCTTGAGCAGGCACATAGCCAGACGGGGGCCCACTCCTGGAGCTGGCTACGGGGCCTTAGCTTGAGGTTTAAGCTTAGGCCTAAGCTTGTGTCGGAAAGTGCACAAGTGCTGCGTTATTTGTTCGGGGTATATTTCACAGAACAAGGGTTCGTTATTTGAAAATCATATTTATCGTGCAAAAATGCGGCTCGAAATTATTTGAAGATTTTTCCAAAGTTGTGCTATATTGTACGTATATTTAATTTACTTTAATATCTTCCACCAGAACATATTGCATTCGCCATTGAAACTCCGGGACGCCGCTAGAGCCTTGAGTAGTGTTTGTCAAATTGTGCTCTGTCGGATGCTATATTTTACCATTTTACCAGCGCCTTCAATTCTGGGATTCCTAAATCTACAGAGAAACTGGCGTCCTTGCGCAACCGTACTCTACCATTAGTTAGTAAAACCAAGAGTGGATGATGTCCACTTGCAAAAGAGTGTGCAACTGATGCGGTAGTGCATGGCACAAAGTGTACCAGCACGCGTTGTATTTTTGCTCGACCCCCCTCCCTTGATTTGGGGGGTAGTCACCACTTAATCTACATAGTAAACATAGGAGTTAAAATATAATCGGAGCGACTTTAGCTAAAATTCAAAATATTGGTTCAACGATCCCCCCTATTTTGTGTACAGAATGTACCCAGTTGCACACTCTTGTGAAAATCATCCACTCTTGGCAAAACTAACGCTCATAATTTTGCAACTCTGCAATTGAATGGTTTGCCCATAATATCAAAGACTAGACTTTGTTTGCGCTTCATTAAGTATTCAGCTTGTAAGGTTTCATAAAGCCTGTGTTTTGGCGTCGGAACGCGTTTGTTTTGCTGGACCCACTTTAGTATCACTAATCAGCAACTTTATGGATGAAGTTTAGAACTGCGCCTGATACACCAGCATAGCTTAAAGTTAAAATTGTGTCGTATTCGTTATTTGGTGGGCAACGCTAAGACGTACAGTTTTGCTGTTTAATAGCTTTCTTGGCCTTTGTATATTCCGTCTTCACAGTTTTCGACATTTTCAGGTTTTGGCTTAATTTAAGCTTCAGGGTTAGTCTTAGGTTTAAGCTTTGACGCTGATGTGCTCAAGTGCCGCATTTTACTTTCTCGATGCATAATATGCTGTAATTTCATGTTTAAATTCAAAATATTCCATGATGAATTTGTTGTTGTTATTGGGTTTGCATAAAAGGTAATCATTAACTCGAATATATTTTCTGAAAATAATCACTGTTCATAGTATTTGTTTGTGAAGCCGTTTTTATTAGAACTCTACTACGCTTTGCCTTAAAACTTTTGCCGTATGCTAATTATAAAGGCTTGATCACAGATAGACAGTGGGGCTGGGTAACTTTGACACTGAGAAGCTTTAAACTTAGGCTTACTTACAAATTTGGCTTAG
The DNA here is from genome assembly GCA_030248215.1 of Enoplolaimus lenunculus. NCBI lineage: Eukaryota > Metazoa > Nematoda > Enoplea > Enoplida > Thoracostomopsidae > Enoplolaimus > Enoplolaimus lenunculus. Next base: position 2,733 of record JASANG010003746.1, read on the forward strand.
GGTTACGTTTATGTTTAGACTTAGGCTTAAGGTTTGCATTAAATTTAGGTTTACGATTAGTAGACTAGACAGTCCCCTATAGTTAGTAATGGGCCAAACTTTTTGTAATATGGATGAGAAGTGCAAACAGGTTTAGCGTGCAGGTTGTCGGAATAATTTTATCAAAACTAAACCGTTCTATGTTTCACGAGTGCTATTTGTGCATAGGTAGAAATAATGTTGGAGGAGGCTCGGCTTCATCTCGAATTCTATCCCATGGCGGCGTTGATCCGGGCTCGTAGCCAAGTGGTAGGCAGAGGGGCTTAGCCTCTCCTTCTGAAAATATTTTAGCCCGCCTGGAAAATCTTCGACCTTGCTTGTAAGTCAACGAAACCCTTGTATGCCGTCGCTAAATTTTTTTAGCCCACCCTAGCAATGTGAACTGGCTACGGGACTGTGTTGGTCCAAGTCAGTTTAACGACTCGCGTAGCTTTCTTTTAAAAGGTTGTTGTTGTTCGTTTTCAACAATTCACACTCATTTTGCTGTTTCAGGTTTCAATCGAGTGAAATATTTTCTAGGTTTTGATTGTGTGCCAGGTTCAAACCCAACCCATATTATACGATTTCATCATTCACCGGTTTGTTTGCAATCTTGACCAACACTGAGAAATATAAGGTTCTCTAACAACGAGTTTTTGAGGTTAAGTGGCCGGTTATAAGAACGGTCCGGCTCGTGGCGAGCTTACGTTGATATGGGGGGTAAAATTGTTTTGGAGGGGTATTCAAGGCCTTCCGATGACTTGCAAGCGAGGTTGAAAGTTTTCTAATGGGCAAAATTTTTTAAGGGGCGCTGCTCTGTCTTGACCTTTCTGGAAGTGTGCCTAACACGGTGTGAATGAAATCGTTTGCTGGCGGTCTTTATGTGGCAACGTGAGTTTTCTCTCGCTTTCGCTATTTTCTCACAGTGACGTATTTTCTTTCTATTTCCTGTTCCTGTTTGATGGCTACGGAAATCGACATTTTCTTTAAGTGACGTTTGGCTGTGACGAATAAATAATAGAGATTCAATGGCAAGAATGTATTACGATGAATAAAATGGCGTTTTCGTAAGTGCAAGTAGATATGAGTAGCATCAATGATAAACGGTTTTTTTACAATATGTTTAACCCTTTCACTCATAGAGTAGACTATGAGCAACTAAATACAATATTGTACGAGCAATACACACACTGTGAGCAGTGTTTAACATTTATAACATATATGCGCAGTGCAAAATGTCCACAAGACCTGAGAGCTTACTCGGGCCCGAGCGTCAAGCTCTTATAGCTCAGTGGTCATCGTAAACGCCTCCCACCCGTGAGACTGGGGATCGAATCTTACCTTGTAATTACATCTCATATGAAATTGAAAATATTCATGTGAGAAAGGGTTAAGTAAATTTCTGCACGTATACCCTGGCGGACTACGGTCACGGTACATGCGGACACTGAACTTTTTTCAAATTTTATCTTGACTTATGTCAAGCTGTGATAAGCAAAGTAAAAGGCTAGGCTGTTGTACACCTTCTGGTACCGGTGTCGAAAATTTCAGATTTCGGCTCAACTTAGGCTTGTAGCATTTATTTGCATACAAAAATGAAATTGGTTCATTTAAGCAGCTACTACATCGTGGACAACTACAAAATTTACTCAAATTCATTAAAGTTTGTTTCCTATACAACCATGAACTAGATGTTATTTTACGGTTACAAATGTGTCTTTCTCGGCAACACGGATGTAAGCCAAATAAAATAAACAAATATATAATTTCTTTAAATTTGTTCTTCGACAATAAAAACGTACTTTTAACTGGATTAGAATAATATTCTGGATTTTTGAGGTCAAAAGTTATCTCGTTCGCAAGAATGCTTTGCACGAGGTTGTTGTACCTTCCTGAAATGAAATTCTGGCTACGCTTCTGTTCCTGCAAATGTTTAAGACTCGCACAATAAAACGGTTGCCATTACAAATTTTACACAAATTTCAATTTTTATATTTCTCTAACTTAGTTGTATTGAACATTACTGCTTAAACAATATCTTCTTCCATTTGTAGCAATTATATTAATGTATTTTAAATCACTTCATGTATGTCCATTTCTTGAAATGTTTCATTTGAAACTAAAACGTTTCAATAATTTAGTATATTCAGCCGGATTTTTAGTTTTTACCCAAACTAGATTGTCATCATCAGATATTGCTTTTTTACTTGCTGCCTGCAATATACATTATGATTGGCTAAGAGATGGGCAACATTTTGGCGTTTGTCGTGTTAGGGTACCGCCAGGGTGCAACCGGAATTACAATTTACCGGAACCGGAACCGGAATTCGAAAATTTTACCGGAACCGGAAAGTGAAAAATGCATTTCACCAAAAATTCCATTTTAATCTTATTTTTTGCTATATTATTTGTGAAATAACCTTAGTCGAACATAGGTTTTTATTTTATTTGTTGTATTTTAGATTTTCATCATCGACTGAAGTGAAATCCATCATCAATGGCTTATATTCGGAGTACAAGTGGCTTTCAAAAGAGATTCTTAAAAATTAGCAAAGTTAAGAAAACGGCCAAATTATAACACCGGACTTTTTAAATTCGGTAAAAATTTACCGTAACCGGAAGGTGAAAATATGCCAGAACCGGAACTGGAATTCCGGTTGCACCCTGGGTACCGCTATACTTTAGGTGACGTCCGGCACCGTGCGTCACCATACGGTATCGCACGTAGTTAGTACACGTACGATACCGCATGGTGACGGACGGTGCCGTACAACAAATATTCCGCAACGTTAACTATTACAATGACGTCCATCTGCAGTAAATGCCACGACAAATCATCCCAAGCTTTATCATGTTTAGTTAAAATACAACTTTTTCAAATACTATGAACACCAATACACCCCTACTATTAACATTCTTACTTTGTTAAGTTTGCACCGGGAAGAAAAAAAGCGAGGAATCGCGTGTTATAAGAAAATTCTAGTCATTTAAACCAATCCAAATCAATCCTAAACCCAATACATCAGGGCCGGCGTTATGATGGTCACCCCTCTCCAAAATCGGTTCGAGGTGCTTCCAATATATATAATGTTTCACAGATTTATAATTTCGTGGTCAGCGACAAAATTTCTTAGTTTGCCCAGATGGGACCCCCCATGAATCGGTTCCCCAATAATTTGGATTTTAGGGGGCGCTTCCGCCAGCACCGCCATGCTTATAGCTATTTCGACTTCCAGCTCACATTCTGGCGTTGCAAATCTGCTGGTGTGCTGATTTTAGTCCAATCGAGTGAGCTACGTACCGCGAAGCCAGCCTATTAACTCTCATTTGAACGCGGCAACGGCGGCGGCACCAAATAGATAGTGAAGCGAACATAGTGTTGTGGGTTTTAAAATTTTAATTGTGATTAAAAATTAAAATTCATGTCAATTACGACAATGTATGTATATGCGTTGAATGCGCGTATACGAGTGTTATTGTATATGCGTTGACAACGGAGTATATTTCCTGTGTCGAACAATTTGCTACGGCGTTATAGGAATGACAATTTAGAAGCTTCTATTTTTCGAATAAGAAAATAAATGACTATAGTTTTGTTACCAAAAATCAAGCAACGGGGATGTATGCTTTTTGTTTGAATTTTAACCAGTGTAACAAGTTTTCCCTTCCATAAGGCATGGTTTCAGGCGATTTTTGTTAAATAGGTAAATTATTAGTCGAAAAAAATTGTAGCTGTGAGTCTGCTGACGAATAACAAGACCGAGCCCATAGCCAAATGAGGCCAGGGGGGTATCAGCCCCCACCTGGAAAAAATTTAGCCACCCTTAACAATTTTCAACTTTGCTTGTAAGTCATCGAAAACCCCTGTATACCGCGCCTGAAAATTTGTTAATCCTCGCCAGCAATGTGACCTGGCTGCCGGCCTGTGCAAGTGCATGACGTGTATCATATCTTAATATCGGTTTTCGGACAACTTTATATGCAATACCAACTCAGCAGGATACGGGGGTCGTAGTAAGTATAAATATTGCGGGTCTGAAGATTTTGTTTAAGGTATATCCAGTAAATTAACGGCTTCGTATTTTTTCCAAAAGCTATTAAAGCTAAAATTTACTGATAACGAAAAATTCGTTTTGTTTATGAATATATATTCAAACTATGGGAGATCATAACATTGCCAATTATGCCCATATGAGAAGACATTTTGAAACAAGGGAACGTATGTTCAAATGTGTATATCACCTATCACCAGTTTGTAGTAGGTCTTGTAACTTTCGCAATAGTGAATGCTGAGGCTCAAAATTTAGCACAATTTTCGCATATGATTTGTTGTACTCCTGTATCAATTTTGAGTTGTAATTGCAGTAGTGAGCGAGTTTTAAAACCTATTACTAATTGAGGATAGTTGCTATGCACATTTGTGAATATGGCCAGACTAGTAGATATATGTGCATTTGCATCGGAATAACTTCCGACACCGAACGTAGTAATTTGTCAAAAACCTACAAGGTGTAATTATACTTTATTGCATTTTATTCTCTTTTTGACATATTCCAGAGATACATTTCGTAGATTAAAACCCCGTATATGAAGGGAGTCATTTGTGACCGTTTCCCATTTCCTGTGATATGATTGTGAAATAGCGCGGCATTTGCTTAGCAATAAATTTTTGATGGTTATCGGAAAAATTGTATTGATCAGTCAACAAACAACGCACTTGATTCACTCAGAGCTGCACGCTATATACCCGCGGGTAACGCGGGTACGGGTGAGAAAGTATTGACGCGGGTATACTCGCGGGTAAAGAATTTCAATGCGCGGGTAGAAATTTATGATTCTTTACTCGCCTAAATTTTTTTATGAAAAACGGCAAGCAGCGGTTTAAAGTACATAGCTAGTATCCCTCACAAATAAAGCATGTTGCTAAGGTACTGGTTCTGGCTGAAATAGGCCCATACTGTAGTGACCCGAATAAGAGGGGGGCTGATATTTATTTGGCCTCTCCAGAGGGTACCCTCCTGTTATTCGGTTACGGACTGTTTTTTATTTTCATCCAACCCTTCGCCATCCTTCGTTACTGATATATCCGGTATTGCAACTATCCGTTGAATTAAACGTTGTTTGTCTTGTGTCAATAGCTTGAGCGATAATACAAGGCTATACTTAGCAATGTATGTTCAAAATTTAAGTATATACGTTTTAAAGCTTCAAACTCAAATTATTTGGTCCTGGAGTCACTTATGCGCTGGAATTAGGGATAATTGACACTTATGGACTCTAATTAAGGTCTAGGGACTCTATTCGCTTACGGACTCTTATTAGGGATATGGACTCTTATTGATTGAGACTCAAAATGGGGACCCCCTCTTGTTACCCCCCTCTTATTCGAGTCAATACAGTACACGCGGGAATATTTTGACATACTTTTCAACCGAAATTTTTGGAGTACAGCTTATCATATAGCATTTGGAAACATTTTTCACTGTTCTTATTGCGCGGGTGAAAAATCTTTTCCCACTTACACCTCTGGATTCACTATTACACGTATTTCTGTAGTTTACAATTTTCCGAGGTTTTTTGAATGACGAACGGGCCCATAGCCATGATAAGCCGGGGGGGGGGCTTCAGCCCCCTTGGAATAATTTTGCCCCCCCCTAGAAATTTATCTTCCTCCTCGTTTGTATGTTTATTGAAAACCCTTGTATGCCCCTCCTGAAAAATTTTTTTAGCCCCACTAGCAAGGTGAGCTGGCTACGGGCCTGATGGCGAAGGAGTTTCAATTCCTCTTTCAAATTTATAACAGTTTATTTACCACCGACTGCTGGAAATTTGACAAAAATTTCTTCCGAGTCATTAATGTGGTAACTTCAAAAGAGCAATTATTCCCAGCGTAAAGATAAGCTTATATCTAACTATGCCTAGGCGTAAACCTAAACTTACGCCAAAATTTTTTCTTAAGTTTAAGCTTACTCTATTGGAGTCCGACGGAAAAACGGTATGCCCCTTAAATGCTGAGTGCGTTGCTGACCATTTTTTGTGATTAATCATTTTTCTTCTAGGAGCTCTGTTGAAATGAGAACTAGCTATTCATGAAATTTCGTTAGTATTCTGGCAAATCAGTTATGACCATACTTTTCAGTTTAAGTCACCTTTACTTAATAATCTGCGCCCGTAGCCAGGGTTGGCCCCGCTAGAAAATTTTCAACCTTACTTGTACGTCACCGAAAACCCATGTATACCACTCCTGAAAATTTTTTATCCCCCTACCAAGGTGAGCTCGCTACGGTCCTGTTAACAATTTCTGTGTAATGTATCATCAACCCGCTCCCTCTCGTTGTATGCACGCTGCCTCACGATTTTATGATGCTTCAATCATGTCAACTGATTTTAGGCAATTATCATGTGTTTTATTTTTACTACACCAGCTATTTCCGTCATACCGATCGACTAAAGTACACTCTAGCTTGTCTTGTGCACGATTTTTCGCCAACGATAAAAGCCCAAGCATAATCACGGCAATTATACTTTTCGAAACCGAGGAAACTTTATTTTTGTTTCTAGTTCTGTGTTAATAAATGTTAGAGAAAACACAGCAACGGTTGTTTGTAGGCCCATAGCCAGCTCAACATTCTATCGGTGGGCCCCCACTGTCAGATCTCAGTGGGGCCACTCAAGCGTATTGCTCCAACAGGGATCGCAACCAAAAATTTTGTGTTAAACTTTAGTACAAATGTTGTGTTATTAGTAGTTTCTAGATACACTGCCGGATGGGTCAAAAAACGTCCGGAGCAACATGCATTGATTTGAAATGCTTTCCAAATGGGACTAAAATTTATCTGGGGGGGGGGGGGGCAAAACGATTCTACGGAGGTCTGAGCCCCTCTGGCTACATGCTTGATTGTTTATTGTGCAAAAACTTCCTTCAGTTGAGAGTGTTAACTTGGAAAGACGAAACAATTGTGAAATTTGATACTCTGTAAGAGTCAAACAGTGTGATAGTTAACGAAGTTAGTTATAGTGTGAGTTGTTTGCTTTGTTCAGTCAATTTTGACAACTAAACAGTCCGGCTTTCAGTAAACAAAATGTATTTTCGGGTTCAAAATATCCAGCGGCATTACAGTCGTTTTTTAAAACAAGCGTTACCGGATCGAAGGGTGGCACCCTGGCCTAGGTCCCCTGCCAGGTTCAAAACTAAGCTTTATAGTTTTGCAGAGAAATGTAAGGCCGGCTTAAATGAAAATTTTGCAAAAGCCAAGGCGGATTTCGGGTTGGTGGGAGAAACATTGGGTGTCCATGAATACTTTTTCATTAATGAAAGTATTTGTATAAAAATAGAAAATTACATCGAGCGGGACTGCAACAGTCGACAGTATACGTCATAGTATCGCTCTGTAGTAGCATTTATCTTCCAGCATGTTTACTATTTATGTTCTCATACCTAATACTTTGTATTTTTATTCAATGTAGTTCATGGTTATAGGCCTGCGAACCCCATAAGGTTTTTCTGGATCCACCCCTGAAAAGCAAGAGAATTTGCTAAAGTGAAATATTTGTTTAACGCGGTTTCGTTTCAAGTTGTATAATGTGTATTTGTTATTGTTACCAATATATGTAACCCGTTTAAGGACGGAAAACAGTTGATTTAGGTATAAGAAAATAACACACTGTGGATTGATCTGTTGCATTTTGCTTTACCAACGATATATAAAATTCGTAACAAAACCAGAACTTGAAACATTTGTATTTTCTAGACACTTAACTGCTGTAGAATTAGAAATATAGCATTTTTTGATTGTTCAGCTGTGTTTTGTAGGTATTTCAGTTGAGAATTAAATTTAATTCAAAAGCGTAGGCACACGAGATGCGAAGGGGTTCGTGGTCCCATCCAATGACAAGCGTCGATTTTATTTCTGTTTATAACCATATTCTAGCCTTGATAGTAATAGACTTGAAAAAATTGATATACTTAGTTAATTGGTCAAAAATAAAAAAATTAATATACTTAGGTAATTAGCCTGGTCTTCTCGATACTAAAATGCCAAGCAACACACGTGAATTATTTTATATGACATTTTTTTGATTCAATATTCGGGAATATGTATGTGGTACAGATCGTCGTATGAAACGATATTCCACAGACTTCTATTGAAGCAGTTAAAGGAAATAATTAGTGCTGAGTTTGTTTCACGTTTGATGAACTCAGGCCCGTAGCCAGCACATCTTCCTGGGGGGCGGCTAAAAATTTTTCAGGAGGGCATTCAAGGGTTTTCAATGAATTACAGGCAAGGTTGAAAATTTTCTAGGGGGGCGAACATTTTTTCGCGGGGGGGGGGGGCTGTGCCCCCATGCCCCCCCTTGGCTACGGGCCCGGATGGACTCTTAATATATTTTTGCTTCCCAATGTTTAAGTACGTTAAAATAGTAATTGTACTAAGCGCGGGTTCAAGAATAAAACTCAGGAAGCGACCGCACATTCTAAGCAATACTACGCCACTGAATTGTACATTCTGTCATTTTTTATCGTATATAAAATGCGTTCTCCGTCACCTTCATCAAAGAAAATATGTAAAAGTCCGGATACAACGGCAAATTTGGAACCTCCTAAAACGCCAACTACCGCCAGTTTATCATCATTACAAGCACGCATTAATGCTGCATGCGATGCTATTCGCCGCAGTTCAAGAGCGTCTTCAAACGCTTGCAAATTGGGTAAGGCAACGCGTTTATCGGGCGCAACAAGTCATGCCATTGCAGTCAGGATGCGACCAGATGTCCGGTTCCGGATTAATATCCGGCAAAAACTAATATCCGTATTTGGTTCCGGTATCCTGGATAAACCTGCCGGATACCGGATATTTACGGTTGTTGTGCCGAATATTATAAAACTAATTTTTAAAAGTGATCGTCTTTAATATCTGGCTGCGATTACATTTCTGGGAGAGGCAAGAAGTTCAACTTTTGATACGTTGAATCTATTATGTTATATAAGTGAGCGTAGAGTTAAACGCATTTTTGAATTAAATAATGTCAGTTGCTCAGAAACAATTATGAATTTTATAACAGACGAAAACCTTGAGCACGCTAAAAATACAACGAAAAAGTAAATTATTTTAACATATACAGTATCCGGTTCCTGTTTCGATAAATAATTAAATATCCGGTTCCGGCATACGATAAATTAATATCCGGTCGCACCCTGATTGGAGCTCAATTAACATTCACAAAATCAAGAGTGACCGATTAAATTCAGAGTTGCGTTTGAAGTAAACTATACTTTGCATATCTCTTCAACTTGGTCTTCTGTTAAAATGAAACAACTCTGAATCCTGTTCTGTGCAAAGCGAAGTTTTTAAGTTTCCGTCCATTTCCAAACCGAGGACTCGAACAAAACAAACTTGAAGAAAACTATATGATATGTTGGTACTTAAGGCATGTATGTAATTGCTAGTTGTCACGACACTTAAAATGGGCGTGTAGCGGTCGTGGTTAAGGGACCACATCATTTTAAGTAATAGCAAATTTTGTTTTTGATTCAAGCAAAGTTGTGTTTGTGTCCAAACGGAAGTTGTGCCAAACTAGTAAAAGTGGTAATTTTGTATTCTTAAACACGGTGAGCTATTTTAGAACGCTGCAGTAGTTTCGAGTTATTTACAATTTAAGACCTTCGGATGTTGTACTCTTTTTGTGTTAAAGTAACTTGCGTATTAAATTTCATTCAAGTCCTATTTACATGTGCAACTTTTTGCTGCGACAACTTGAGCTGCAGCTTGATATTGTAAGTTATGTCCAAATTTTTTTTGGAAAAACTTGCAGCTGCAAATAATTTATTAAAAATCATAGCTAAGAATTTAGTTCACATGTGTGAATAACCATGCAAGTTCACGGAACTTATTGCAGCCGCTTTCTCATTTGATAATGAAAAAATGCAAGTTATGCGTGCAATTTGCAGCTGCAAAAATTTGCACGTCTGAATAGGGTCTAAGTGATGTCTCTCTAGTTTTCTGCGTGTCCGATTGGTGTTTCATAATTTAGTAAATATGGTTGAAACTGAGCAGGCATGCTTTTCTAGTTGGATCTGTTGTAGCTGCGTCTAAATACCTCAAATTTTTGAGACATGCTTATACCCGCGGGTAAGGATTTTCAAAGCGCGAGCAAAATTTGCGAAAAATTGAAATCCCCTCTTCGGTAGAATTTTCAATGACGTTCGTTTTAGCAATTTTGGTTGCCGACATTTTTCGCATCGTTCGTCAAGTTGTTTGTAACTTTTAAAGACGGCCGTAAATTGCGCTGCGACATGGAGTGCACCACTGTCATTGTTCTATGCGGACGAAAATATTTTACAACCTCCAGTCTAAACTTTGTAACTTCCGACAATTTTTCTAAATAATGTCCAAAAAAATTCCCGTGACACAAACACAATTAAACTAAACCAATTTCTAATTTTGAGGTTAGCGCTGTCAACTTTCTAGTTGAATCTTGGCATATGAATATGCAGTTTCAGTTTTTCTAGATTGCTTCGAAGCCCTCCACCGAAATTATCCAGACCACATGGCCGCTGGAATTCCTCGGAAACCTTTAAGGCCAAGCTTACTGGTGCACCCCGCCCTTACGCTGCGGCCTCAGACTCGTCGAATTATGTTGCAAATGCGCATCTTGGAAAGTGTAATCAAAAATTTTTTCTATGGGCTTTTTAAAATTTCCCAAATATTGCCCGAAAACTTAAGACCAAACTCACTGAACGATTCAATTTTTGTAAGACAGAAAATTTGCTACCAAAATTGCCGGAATATCCAGCAAAAATTTTATTGTAGCCGGAGGTTAATTTTTAGTCGGAGCCGGAGGTAGAGCTCTGGTTTGTACCCTGATAAATATAGCCCATAATTTGATGGCGGATTATTTTGTTTCGCGGGCTATAATAGAGCAAGCTTTATGTTTAGACTTATCTTATACTTAGGCATAGGAAATATACTTATGCTACTGCTCCGCTTTTCAGAATAATAAACAATGGCCTAAAATATTGTGGCATTTTGCACTGCATAATGGGTTGATTTCATTTAACAAGTGCTGAGATGCGGCGTCTAAGTAACGTGCAGAGTAACAATCTTATACGCATACACATGGTACAAAACTGCCTTCGGTTTTTGTCAAAATTACCGCCTACAACTTCGGTACAATCTCTGCCAGAAGTTCCATCTTCCAAGTGCTGCACAGACCTGCGTCGAATACTATAAAATATTAGGAATATGCAGATTAGTGTTGTGCAATAGCAATCACTACTTTTACTACTGGCCGGCCGGCTTGCGGCCAAGGGGACGTTTGACCGGCCGGTCGGTCATTGAAGGTGGTGGTGGGGGCAAAGAGCAACGGCGCGGGATCAATAGATTCATGTGCAAAGGGATTAATAATATTAAACACTCTAATGGTGCATTTGAAAAACTTATTCGACGAGTCAGATATGGAAATACGCCACTCCGAAATTTTAACCGCATAGAGATGTCATACCGCCAACTGCATTTTCGGCTAAACTTGTTGACCGTCATAGGCTGGTTATTTTTACCGTCTGTCTTCGGATGTTCTCTGTACGTTACTATAGACCTTTTTGTGACGTTTACCCAGTAGAAGCGGCAATACGCTGGAAAATAGACAAGTTTTTTTGAACACGGAAAAATTACGATCGGTAAAGGTGGCTCATAGGTAAAGCAATTTTGATCGGGTATACCTGCACGCAAAAAATGACATTCTTATCTTTACTCACTTACACATCTGATCTTTGAATAACCTGGCTTTCTCATTTACACTTCATCTTACTCGAGTACGGTATTTTTAGGGTTGCCTTATACTTTAACGTGCTGTGTAGTGTCGTTAGACGACGCTCGGAGGCACGCGCCGAGTATAACGCAACCCCATAAACCGGAGTCTGAAGAATAGCAACATATTAACTTTATAAATCGTGGCCTGGAAACTATAGCGCAACTCTTAGGAGGAATTTTTGCTTATGAACATTGTTAAACTGTTTCAGGTCCAGGCAATTACACTCCGCTTCACTTACTGTCAGCTGTTGGTTGTGTGGGTGCATCGACTAGTACATCCAATCAAATTCCGTCATTTTTTGATACGACCGGATCAGAGCCGGGTACTGCATCCGCTGCTAACCGAGACCAAATTGTATCGTGGAATTCGGCTCAATTAACATCCGCAGGATACATGTCTGACGGCGATGCTTTGAGTGCGTTGCATGGTGATGTACCGGTGAATGATTTAGGTAACGCTTCAGCTTTTCGGGTAGGGACGGTCTTAGCAAGTGCAACTCCTCAATCTGATAATTAAATGTCCGGTCTTAGCAATTGCGCACCGTCAAACTAATAATTAAAAATTTTATACACATTCGACTTGTACCTTTGTATTCAAACACCAGATTGTCATGAAGTGGTAGGGAGCAAAAAACAATCAGGGTGCGGCCGGATATTACTTTATCGGATACCGGATATCGATATTGAATTTTTACCGGAACAGGAACCGGATGGCCGGATATTGTGAATGTTAAAATAATTTATTTTTTCGCTGTAGTTCTAGCGTGCTTAAGGTTTTGATCTGTTATAAAGTTCATAATTGCTGCTGATCAACTGAACTTATTTAATACAAAAATGCGTTTCTCACGCTATCATTTAAGTTAAAAGTACGCGAAAACGTATCAAAACTTGAGCTTCTTGACTTCCTCAGAAATGCAATCGCACAAAGATGTTAAAGATGCTCACTTTTATTAAGCAGATTTATGATATTCTATATATACCACAACTGTAAATATCTGGTATTCGGTAGGTTTATACCGGATACGGATATCAGTTTTTGCTAAATATTACCGAAACCAAGACAGTACGCTTTATGCGCCTGCTGTCCAACCACGAGAGAGGATAGATTAAAATTGTCTTAGCAGATCATGTTGGGAAAACATGAAACAGTATGACTGACGAAATGATTTACTAAGTTTATAAATAATAATTGAATGTAATTTTGTTTGATGGCTATTTTCAGAGCAAGCAGGCTACCTGAGCGAAGGCGGCATATCGTTGTATGTCCAACGTATGAAAGCACGATTTCAGGAAGGTCTTGAAGTTGCTCGTGATACGTTGCGAAATGATGGGACCGGTGATATGATGAATGACAGGTTGGTATTTATTTCAGTTGAATTTAACTACGATTTACCAAACGCTGGCAAATCCAAGGACAGAGATTGAAAAACCCATAAGCACCAGTGTTGCAGAATTGAACACTGTTTGAAGTATATGGGCCCGATTTTTCATCTTTTTATTCTGCAATGTTGCCTTGAGTTCCATATTGACATATTGTCGTGATTTCTAGACTGTGAGATAGCCGAAAACTACTGTACAACTATTTTAATTTATCGGAATGTTTGTAACAAAACTGTGAACCACACATTGATAATTCAGCGTTTCAGTTTTTGGCATTTGTCCTCAAAAGAAACAAGCGCCCCAAACATATGGCTTGGAATAAACGTTTTTGTGTCTCGTTTGCTCATTTGGTTGACGCTGGTAATAGTAGAAGGGGTATTATTATGCAGTTGAAAATCGGAAAACCAAGCCTTCCCAAAAATTTTCTGTAATACAACCCCCATTAATCACAGTAATGTGATGTATTTGTTCATATATCACGCACTTTGAGCCTCAGTACAGCTGCTAGGGGTTCCGCTTTATGCTCACTCGTTCAATTATTCAATATTTTAAACCAAATTAATATTGACATTTTACAATTAAATTTGTGAGATATTTTTGTCGAATTTTTTGTAAAATAGTTTTTTAGCAGTTTTATTATATAGTTTTTGTGTCAATCTTTCTCAAGCGCTTGCCACGACAAAAACTGTTCTTTGCAGTAACGTATTTTTAGTTTTACAATTTTGACCGTTTGCTTGGGGGCCCCTACAAAATAAAACGTATCAGCCAGTGACTACCGTCACGCTTGGCTCAATTCATCGTTGTTTTGGGTGTGGTAGGAAACGGGTATTGCAAATAATTTTGTAGGCGTTTCGCACTCGTATTACATCATACATAAGAAATATGACGTTATAAGCATAGTGATATACTAATTTTTTATATGTCCGGCAGCTAATTTTAACAACCTTTACAATTCAAGGATTGGGGATATGTTGCACTATGCGATTCGTCGCCCGGCAGCTTGTAATCCGAAATTTCATCAATTCGCCGCCAATAATTACCTATGCTTAGGCTTAGGCTTACGCTTAGGATTGATTAGACTTATATTTGGTAATAAGCTTTAGTGTACTGTTGGGAGACAAGTTGTAGTTCCACGGTAAGTTTAAATGAAAAAATACTAAGTTGTACAATAATAAAGAATGAATTTCCTTAAAATTAGTAGCGGCCTTTATGAAGTTTTAGTTTGCACAAAATAGTTAGCAACGGTGTGACCATAAAACCGCATTAAAAATATAAGTTAATTGTACCAACTCGTTTAAATTTCCATGCTAATTATAAATTATTTTGTTCGATAAAAAATTTCCCAGCCTGCAGAGTTTAATTTCATTTCAATTCAACATTTAATGGGGAAGTTGTCAAACCAAGACCTAAAAAATTGTATTTCTGGTTGGAAAAGCCACTGGTTGCGGGAGAGAAATTTTAGTTATTGTTGGTAGAAAGTTGTTGTTGTTACTAAGATTTGGGCCGCATAAAGATTTCCAGTCAATATGTGGTGAATTAAAATCGCTAATAATCGTTAATTTCATATTCCTTTCTTCAGGTTCAAATACTTTAGGCAAAGTTAAAATGGTTTTGAATAGTCTGCGAAGTTATAATAATTGTTTTCATACTGCGAACAGCGTTCGGATTCATTTGTCGTTATCATCGAGAACACTATTTGATGGGTTGACTATTGACATGTAAACAATTTGTACAGTTCGTTAATCTTATCAACAACCAAAGTGACTACTGTTAGATAAAGATAAGCTCTGTCTCTAAATTATTATTGTTTGCTGTCCAAAATACTGTTAAGATGTATACGTTTTTAAATTTCAAAAGTTGTATCAATGCCGAAAAAATTATTTTCGAATGAGTTGGGTTAATTTTTCTGTACACGCACACATACACGCACACCCACACACGCACACGGTTTTATTTTATATTCATTACTCTTTGGTACATTTGCCTCTCATACACTGCAAGAAATGGTGAGTGATAATTGACTCTCTGCGAAATAGGCTCTACGGGACTACACAAACTGAGTCAAATTCGACTCCGCCAGAGTCAAACGTGCGACTCCGTCAGTCGAATTTGAAGTGTGTCGGAGTCGAATTTGACTCAGTTTGTGTAGTCCCGTAGAGCCTATTTCGAAGAGAGTCAATTTGACTCACCATTATTTGCAGCGTAGTTTTCAAAATCCCATTTAAGTTAGCGGGCGGTTTAGCCCAAGGCCTTAGGTTTATTATAAGGCTTAGGTTTTGTTTTATGCTTAGACTTAAGCTTGACAGAAAATGTGTAGAAGTGCCTACGAGCGGTTACCAATTGATCGTGTATGTTATATTTAATAAACTAACGCAAATTTCTTCTCATTCGTAGTGTTCGTTCATGCTTAAACAAATGCTTATGTGACCGTATTACAAATTTGTACTCCACGACTCTTTGGGAGACGTGGGATCAGTTAAAATTATTAATAATACTTGACTGAAACGAGAGGATTAACTTAATTGTCGTTTTCGTTGCACATATAAGTTTTAGACATAATTTTACCGTTGTGTGGTCAGGGTGGCAGGCATTGAGATATATATAACTGTTACACGAGAAAATGTAGTATTTAAATATTCAAGAAGTATGACAACGATTGAGGTTGTGGTTGAAATTAAAAAAATTTGAGACCCTTCAAAATACGTCTCTGCGTAGACAAAGTCGGAGGCGAGAAAAAAATTCAAATTTAAAATAATTCCCCCTTTACGCCCCAATTCTCTCCTTAAAACAGACCAAAAAAACAAAAAAAAAAAAAAAAAAAAAAAAACACAAAAAAAAAAAAAACAAAAACAAACTAATCTTGTCAAGGTGCTAAATATTTTTTAGAATAGCCATACAAGGGTTTTCGATGACTTTCAATCAAAGCTGTACTTTTTTAGAGGGGCATATTTCTTTCAGAGGGGGATTAAGTTCCTCATGGCCCTCCTGTGGCTACGGGTCCGCGTCCCATTTACTAACTTGGCCAAAAAGGTGTCTAATTTCCCTTTTTTCCCTGACGTTTAAGTATTTACCTACATCACTGTCAAACCAACAATTTATACGTTCTGAACGACAGATCTGTTTTCATTATTCTATTTTAGTTATAAATTTTAACTGGTTCAGAACAACACTTGGAAGGCGTAGCATTTGCCAGATGTTGAGATGCAGACTAAGTATTTGGTCAAGTCGTCGCCCTTGTTAATGTCTGCATCCGCTTTGCAGTATTGAAAACTTTGTGGCTCTGGGTCTGGCTACTTACCTGTCTGGTGGTTTTGCCCACTTGCATTTCCTATATGGTTGGTTTGTTTATTGCGTAATTGTGAACGCGCCGGGTTTCAGACAAATATTAAATACTTTTGGCAGACAGGTGGTCAGCTTGAAATTTAGGATAAATGCTCGTTTTGGTCGTACGGCTTTAAGTTTGAAGTGAAAATGGCAGAATTTCGAGATTTTGGGTCTTAGCTTTTCATGGACTCTCGCCTTGTTTGAGGGCTTCATTAGGATCGATTTAAGCAGGGTTTTTCAACATCTTCATGAAGTTTGAACAATTATTCTGAATAAAAACGTTCAATTTCTAAGTGCGACATTAATATTTTGGAGCTGTTAGTGGCAAATAGAAAAATTTCCGCAAATTTAAGCATCACAGCGGATCATCGAAAAACCTGGTGCCTCAGTGGGCAGCATTAGGTAGGCCTCGATGACCCACATATTTGGTTCCCACTTTCTCCTGAAATAATTGCGTGTATGTTTAACACATGACTTGTTTGCAGTTAGCCCAAAAAGCCTTAACCTGGTCCAAATTATTCTGAACCAAAGTACCAACATAACGTTTTCTAAGCCGTAAATTATCAATTTTTGCAATATCTGAATATATATACGCCCTTGTTAATTTACTACTTTAACATTGAACGGCAGACAGCCTTAAGCTTTAATTAAGCCATCGTTTTCAAAGGTCTCTCGCAAGAGCCAAATAGCGTATAAAAGCTGTCAAACGGTTCCATGCATTTAGCGGAATTATCAAAGCGTACAATCGCTTTATCCTCAAACCTTAACTTTATAAACTCTTCTGCCAATGTTAATTCGAGGGGGGAAATAGTAGTATATAAGGACATTCGTAAGTCTAAGACTAAGCCTAAACCTAAGCCTAAGGTTAAGCAAAACTTTAGTTTAAAGTTTACTCTATTAAAGTCCTGCGGTAAAATTGCTTCACCCCTTAATGTAACATGCGCCAACTCTTGTTTCATCGTTCCAGTTTATTGACTAAATTAAGTTCGCTTTCTGCGTTTTAGACCATCGTTTAGCTCTAAATAAACCTTTGAACGCGTTAGCAGCCAACTGAACTGCGAACTAAACTGAACGCTAATTTTACACAAAACCTCTATAGGTGCCTAGTATTTTGGGTTATACTGGCAGCTAATTTCACCGTGGTTTGGTGAGTTTATACTAGTTGGCCCACTATCCCATTCAATATCTGAGAGTAAAGGTTATGCGCAAATTGAGCTTGTGACTGATTCATCATAAAAGTTTGAGAAATTAAGACTTTATAGTTATGAAACGCAGTTTATTAATCACAAACGCTGGTGCAAATATGCACAAGGATGCTCAACCGAATCACCATCGATTTTCTAAGCAATTTTGTCCCAAGTGAAGATCAGGGCCGGAACGTTTTTGTGTGGGACTAGAATAGAGTTAGCTTAAGCTTTAAACTATTTTTTGCCTGGCTTAGGCTTAGGAATATGCTTATAATACTATTCCACTCCTGTTCTTTACGTTGGCCGCAATTTTTATATGGTCAGGTATTAGTGCATAAATGTTTTTAGAAATGAAAAGTTTGCCGTTGCAACGGTTTATTTAAATATTTCTCAACTGGACCTTATTTTTATTCTGTTATGAAATATTTTTGGGTTAAGAAACATCATATTGCACTGATAAACCAACTTGATAAGCTTATGTTATCTGTGCTTTAGGTGTAAGTCTAATTTAAAACTGGTTATACCAAGAGTGCAGGATTGTTCATGCAAGAGTATACAACTGGATCCATTGTTGTAGAAATCAATATACCCCTGCGCACGCTACACCTTAACTGCACCATACCGCGTGCATGGGGGTTAAGTTTACTTAATCAGATGGGGTAAAGCGAAAACGCAACGGGTAATGGAGCAAATTGTGTGACGTGAATTTGTAAATTGTGGTATATGAATTAGTCCAAGGTGTATACCCTTGTCCAAAATCATTACGAAACCTCTTGCCTACACCTGCATTTTTTAAATAAGCACATAGATAAATCTTAAAACGATTTCAATTTGTTTTGGTTTATCGGACATTGATTAACATTTATTTGCGCTGATTTGTGTGCAAATTGTTGCTAACAGTTTGATATACAAGCCAAATTGCGCAGTCTTCTATGGTTAAACTAAAATTGTACAAGTGAGCAGTTTGGTTTAATTCTTTAATTAATACTATTTGTTTGGTAGTTACTTTATCATGTGGAAGGGAATCATTGTACGATGCCAGGAACGCAGTTTGAACACGATTGTTCTTCAAAATTTATCGCATAGGCGTTGCTGAATATTAGTGAGGTACGTTATTTTCTCGAACTTATCGATTTACAGTGGCACCATACTTGTGCGGCGCCGGGCGTATATATAATATCATAAGTGCGTAATTCACGTACGATACCAAACGGTGACGGACGGCACCAAACCGGTCCTGTAGCCAGAAGGAGCCAGGGGGGACTTAGCACCCCCCCTTGGAAAAATTTGGGCCCCCTTGGAATTTTTTCAACATTGCTTGTTAGTCATTAACAACTCTTGGATGGCCCTCCTGGAAAAATTCCTTGTGAGAGAAAGTAAAAAATGCTGCGACTTACTGCATGCCATTCTAGAGTTGCATTCTACCTTTGAAATTTTTTCAACATTGCTTGTTAGTCATTAACAACTCTTGGATGGCCCTCCTGGAAAAATTTCAAAGGTTGAATACAACTCTAGAATGGCATGCAGTAAGTTGCAGCATTTTTTACTTTCTCTCACAAGGATAAGTTAAATCTATATATGAAAGCTGGAACGCCCCACATACGTATTTTGGGCAGCGTTTCAACAGAGCATTGTTTACGCTGCATATGCAAATTAAAACTGTATGTATTGAGAATACCTATTGTTTAGGATGCGCTTTATATAACTGCAAAGCACGACAGTATTTAAAAAGCATTTTTTTAATTTCGTTCCCTTAAATGTGAACGGCTCGGGCGACAATTTAGCCTTGCTTGGAGAAGCCTTAGTGCAGTTGCACATGTGTGCAACTACGTGTACTAGTAATAATAATAACTAGTCAACTTTGTTGCTATATTTGCAACCAAAGCTAACATATTTGTTGCAAAAATATCACAACACCACCTAAAATCTTCTTATAAAATAGTCTATAAACAAAATTATCTACACAATCTTCTAGTATTTAGAACTATAAAGATTATTATGTGAAAACTGCTGGAACAGTGCCTAATCCTGTGCCTAATGTATGCTAAAACTTGGAAATTTGAATGAAACTTTGAGTGGAAGTGTAGAAAATCGGACTGTCGCAAAGGATTCAATGGACTTCTATTTCCTATGTTTATATAAAGAGTATACACAATTTGGCCCATGCAAAGATCAGGGGCGGAACGTTTTTCTGTGGGGGCTAGAATAGAGTAAGATTAAGCATTAGACTATTTTTTTGCTTGGCTTAGGTATAGTGCTTAGGCTTGCCCTTAGGCTTAGGAATATGTTCGTTCCTACGCTTAGGCTTAGACTTAGGCTTGTTTAAGAAAATGATTATAATACTGTTCTGTCCCTATTCTTTACATTGGCCCACAAGTTTAGATAAAAGTTGACTAATTTGCTCGATATAAACAATTTTAACACTATTTAACTTACAGCCAAGGATGTACAAAATTATTAATTGCTGCGTGTCAACCTAATGCATGGAATTGCTTTTGGGATTTGTGCGCAATTGAGATCTTGTTGTTTATTGTGTGCGCTGTTGCTGTGAGCATAGTTCTACCCACGTGTGCCAACTATTAATTTTATTTACGACTTCAATTTGATATTTCAAAATTACTAAAACTCTTTCTGAACGCAAATGATACCAATGACTCAGCTGGAATTGGGTTTGATCTAATCTAAATGACCGAAGAAGTTAATCCCGGAGCTGAACGAGTCTATATGCCGTTGTCAATTTTAGTTAATAGTATTAAAAGTAAGATAGCAAGTTTTGGGGTAAACATGAACACGTAGCTGTTAATTATGTTTATTCGCATTTTATGATATCGATTCAGATGCGATTTATAATATCCAAGTAGTTAAAAATAGTGTTTGTAAATTTGGCTCTCACTTTCACTACGCATGCTTACGCCTAAGGCTAATTGTAAAGGCTAAGCCTAAGCCTAATAATAAGTTAAGTATGTCAAAATCTGAACATTTCGAAAACTTTGATGAAGTTATCTTGATATAAAAGTTAAATATAACCTGTTGGAAATAAAATTTGTCTGCGCTTGATGGTGGTTTCGGCGGGCCGGTACCAAAGGGGACGGGAAGAGGGCTCAGCCGTACCCTGGACAAAGCTTGGTCCCCCTAGAAAATTTTAACCTTGCTTGTAAGTCAACCAAAACTCTTGTGTACCCGTCGTGAAAATTTTTTAGCCCCCCTTGCAAGGTGAGAGCTGGCTACGGACCTGGGTTTCGATTGCATAGTCATTATTCTGTATGAAAGCATTTTGAACAAATAAGTTCGACTTTTGCGAGGGAATAATATCTTTGCAATTTAATAAACAATTTTAACCTGACATTTGTTTTTGATTAAAATTATGATGCCCTTAGGTGTCGGTTGAAAAACAATAAAAAAATTTGTATGTCTGTACGAAGGCGGTGCCCCAGACTCCCCTGAACCACCAGAAATTTTTCTATACATTTAAAATTATGCAAAACTGGTCAAATATTTAACGAATTTAAATGTCTAGTCCGTCCTCCGCGTCACGAGCCAAAATTTTTTCATTGTAGCTAACCAGGAACGTATACCAGTAGGGTCTGAAATGTTGTCATCCGAAAGTTATTGAGGCGATCAAAAAACACTTTTAAAGGCGTTAGAATGATTTGTTGGAAAAAAGTTTTTCTACGCTTGCTACGCTCGTTAAACCCCCTTTGTGAGGTTATATCCTCCCGGAATGAAAACCAGACTTTGCCTCGGTATATGGACAAGGCATAAGTATATTTTCTTAGTTTTGATGGTTTTTTGGTAATAAAAAAATATGCATCTTTGTTGGCCGTTATGGTATCTACACAACAACCAATTGTATTAAGCCACGTTGTTGGAATTGGCCGGCTGTACTCATGGTATCAAATGCCCAGGTGAGAATATAATATTGTTGTTTAGGTATAACTTGTTGTTTGTGTTCTCTCGTGTTTTGTTTGCGATCAGTAGCGGTTGTTGAGATATAGAATTCTTTGCTATTTTATTCCGTTCTTTAGCCAGATAGAAAATTCGTCGCGCGACACCTAGTCGCTCGAAAGTGTCCTAAAGCCTGCGAATCAATGTAAGCCTAATCCTAACAACTGTAATCCTAAGCCTAAGCTTAAGCCTAAGGCTAAGCCTAAGCATAGTGACGGGTAATAAAAATGTCCAGTCGAATAAATTTCGGATTAAAAGGAGTCGGTCGACGAGTTGTCGGGCAACGAATTATAGTAGTACCAGCCATATACCAGCTAACATAAGTCTTATGGCATTGACGAACAATATTTTTGAGAGAGGATGCGTAGTTGAAGATATCACGACAAATTGTCACCCGACAACTCGTCCACCAACAAATTGTAACCCGACAACTGGGCGACCCCGACAATTCGCCGACCAACCAGTCGATCCGATATAACTTGCTTCTCGGCTTAGACTTATCTTCGTTGAGTCGACGAGATGTTCAGGTGATAAGTTGTAGCCAACGAGCTGTCGGGTTACGAGTTTTCTTGTGACGAATTATAGATTCGAAGTTGAATTTTACTTGGCAACGTATTGTTACAGAGTTAGATCGTATGCTTCCCACTTCATTCAGTATGTCTTGAAATTTCACCAAATTTTAGGCCCATGTATACATTCTGCGCGGACTGTTTTTCCACGGAACTGCTATGAGTGAACTTAAGCTTTAGACTGTTTTTCTTAGGCATAAGCTTACAAATATGTTTATACAACGATTAGAACCCTAACCAATACATTGGCAAGATTTTGTCGCATTGGTAGTTAAACAGATATAAAGATCTCATCCTACATATTTTATATTGTTCGAACGGCATAGCTACAGCTAGCGGGTGTTTATCTCGTAGATTAGATGTATAAAGCAAAAAAAGCGTTTGGAAAAGATTGTGTAAAGTGAGCAAACGGGAGATTTCATTGCTACTCGCAATTACACCAACAACTTTTTGCAAAAAACACTTGTTTTCGCGATAGAACAAAGTGTTTCGTATTTAATGGGTTCGGTGCAATTCACTTACCAGTCATTAAATCCCCAGGAAAGTCAACAGTGCCGGAGCAGGCAGGGGTGGGGACTTAACTCAATTTCCAGGGTGGGGGGGCAGAGCAGTGGGAAATCTAGGTATTTTCCGTGAAGGATTCGAGGTTTGTGCTAGCCGAGCTGCCTCGGATGCTATGAGGATACGCTCCGAAAATGAAAAGGTAGACGCGTTTCAAAACTACGGACTTGGTTTTTTTATTGCACTGGCTAAGGATGGTGTCCCCATTTGCGGTGAGGTACTTCAAATGAAGGTACAGTGGGGGGTGCCAACTCTGGTCCTGGCAAAAGATCGTTGCAGTTTAAAAGTGTTTTTGAAATGGTTTCAGCAACTGTGTTCTGTTCCGGCTTTCTTTGGCTGGGCAAATTGGTCAATTTTGAGATTTTTCAAACACGTTATGTCTTTGCAGTATGCGAGGCTGACACAGAATATAGTCTCAAATGGACGATTTTGAAAATCAAATGCATTTCAGAAAGAAATTAAGTTGTATAACATCTTTCATCGTGGCACAAGTATCGCCATCTAACGTTATTTCCCCAATAATATTGCAAAAAAGAAAATTAAAATGAATTTTTCGGTGGCATGTAATTTTCATTTTCCGGTTCCGTTTCCGTTAATTTTTTCAAATTACAATTCCACTTCCGGTAAATTGTAATTCCGGTTGCACCCTGATTGTAACATGAATCGATTGTTTATATGTGATCTCGTATCTTCACTCTATAGCGGAGTCAGCGGAGCAGCCCAATCCTTCGATAAGAATTCGACTCTGCTCGATAGGTTTAGTCGCTTCGACTCTTTAATTGAAAATCATTGTTAGTCATAATGTTGGAAAAAACGCTTGTAAGTGATGGTGTTGTTTGAGACTAAAACATTACTGTAAACAAAAGCTTATCTAAGTCAGTTTTGCGAAACTATCAGCAGATTCATAATTTGTCAAAATGGGCAACTGTCATACATTGATCTTTATAATTTTTGTTAAACTTTGGCCTACATCATAATTAACACTTTGTGTCATAGAGTATACTATGAGCAACCCAATACGGAAAGTATACGAACAATGCACACACAATTCGTAGTGTTTAACAAATTCAAATATGCGCCGTTTAAGTTTTTCGCGAGACGTCAGAGCCCGCTCAGGATTCGAACGTCCGGCTCCTATAGCTGAGTGGTCAACGTATACGCCTCCCGTCCGTGACACTATAGTTCGAGTCTTGCCTTAAAATTATATCTCAGATGAAATTGAAAATATTCATGTGAGAAAGTGTTAAAATATTCATGTAAAGAACGTGTTAACCTCTTCACATTATTGATGCTGACCAATTAGGTCTGAAAATCTGTACCGGTCCTTGCAATGGTCCGCAGTCGGACCGCTGACCTCCCAGTTTTCTATGATCCGGTTCACTTCACTGCTTCCCTTGTCATTTTTAGAAATAGTGGACTGGCGGAAGCTGCGAAACTACAATGATCAATATTGTGTTTTAAATATTTTCATTCTTGCGTGTTTTATCCATATGACATTTGCAGCGTACAGTACAACTAAATACAGTTTTAGCGTTTGTTTCACTTCTGAATGCAATGAATTTAGCATTTCCGGCGTTTCAATTCATTCGTATCGTTTCGATATCAAAACCACGTCAAGGCCTGTAGCCTGCTCAAACTGTTGGGAGTCTCAAAAGTTTTCATGAGGAGCATTCAGGGGTTTTCAGTGACTTACAAGCAAGGCTGATTCTGGGAAGGGCCAAAAAAATTTTCAAGGATGGCCTT
Source organism: Enoplolaimus lenunculus (assembly GCA_030248215.1). Taxonomy (NCBI): domain Eukaryota; kingdom Metazoa; phylum Nematoda; class Enoplea; order Enoplida; family Thoracostomopsidae; genus Enoplolaimus; species Enoplolaimus lenunculus. The sequence goes on from JASANG010003746.1 coordinate 27,270, forward strand.
AACCACCCCCCCTCTGGCTTCGGGCCGGCTATTCAAACCGGTGTGCAATTTGGACAGTGAAAATTGCACGCAGAAGAGAGTGTATATATTGTGAGACACGATAATATATACTTAAAATGACAATAGAAATCAAACTGTATTTGAATTTGTCAAATTCAACAACGTTTCTAGCCACTTGTGTTCAATCCGTGGCTACATTGAGAGGGTGCAAGAAACCGCGCAAGCGAAGCGCGGGAGAAGCCAAACGCAATTTTAGCAATAGAAGCTACTACAAAGTCTTTTATTTTGAAATTCAGGAATGTTGACTTAGCCCTCTTGCGGCGCCCGCCGTGATTGTAGCTTAATATCTGATCAGCTTAATGGGGGTGCAAGCCTGTCGGGAATTTGTATTTTTAGTGTAGTTAAGCCATCCAATAAATTTTTTTCAATTACGTTCCCTTTAACTGTGGGCTGTTGTACAGTTTGCACCGCAGTTTTGGAAATGTTCAAAATTTGATATCATTCAACTTTAGGTTTAGGATTAGGCATAGGTTTATGCTGTATTTGGAAAGTATACAAGAGCCTTATTCTGGTTATACACCTACAATTCACTTACCCAATATGTAGTTTAAATTGCCCGTTGTTTCCACTAGCAGATCCAGAGGGAGGCTGGGGGCGTACGCCCCCTCGTCAGAAATTTTTTTAAGTTAAAATGATAAGGTTACCACCTACAGTGTTTTCGCTCAGAAAATTCTTTGTAAAAACATATTTTTTCACAGAATTTTTTTTGTGATAAAATATTAAAGTCCTTCTTACCGTACAATTTTTCGCACTCAGAAAATTTTTCGGTGGTACAATGAGATGACAATTTTTGCGTTTCATAACATTTGTCAATCCAGCCCCCCCGTCACAAAATTTTTTAGATCCGCCTATGTTTGTCCCCTATGTTTTTCCAACTATCGCAAACGTAAAGATTGCTGAACGAGACATACGGCAAAATTTTTGCTGTGTACCACTTTTGTTTGCGTTCATGCTCAACGTTTGAGTGGTTTAGAAATAAAATCTGTATTTGGGAAAGTATATTTCCAGGGCGTCATAGCATTGTTGGTGGTCACAGTGTACGTTTCTCGATAACTGTAAACATATAAATTTGTTTAAGCTGTAATTCTGTTATAACAACAGTTTAAGTCGGTCAGTTGAAAATTTACTAAGCTATGTTGACAAGTCCGATACACAACCTTTCTCTCATCTTTTACTAATATAATAGAGTTTCTGTTGATTTATCTAAAACGATCTTTGTTTGTTTTTCAGTATTTTTCCTTTATTTCACATTTTTCCAAAAATTAGCTGGTTTTTGATTAGTAACAGAAAAGTTCGAGTTTTGTGAAGTGTTAACGGTCCTTTTGATACCTCAAAAACATGCTACAATAGCTAAGTGCTCTTAGAAACGGTCGGATGACTGCTGTTTAATATTTATGCTTGTAACGGCTAAATCGGCTCTTCTTTTTAAATTTAATATAATTTTGTCGCCTTCTGAAATTAAAAATTCAAAACGCTTCAAATGTGCTATCTTTGAGACCAGGCCCGAACACTAAGCGCAAGCTCAATCCTACGCCTAAGTGTAAATAACTAGATTCTTGTTAGGTGTTTGCTGTGGTTTATTCCTATTTGAAATATTTGCTGTATTTGCGGCTTGCAGTTTGTAACATTTTCTCTTTGCGTATTTGTATACTGCTGTCACGATTAAGCTGAAACCTAATGGTTGCACAATACTTTTTAACTATTTTAATGCCGTCCATCACGGTGCAGTATGCTTGGCGAATTACTCACGTACGATGCCGTATGGTAACAGACAGCGACGGACGACACTGGACGCCGCCGCACGACAAGTATAGCGCTAGGGTACCCTAAGTTCTGAAAATTTCGAAAACTATGGAGAAGAAAGCATAAGAGACTGCTTTTGTATTTTTGACAATTGACAACAACAAACGCCACGGCGTTTAGTGGCTAATTGCGTTGCTCCGGTTCGGTTCAAATTGTTCTTACTCACAAGGTTTTCCTGACCGATAGTGCTCCAGTAGTTGTTTTGTGGCAGACAGAACTCTTGCGCAATTTTTTTGCTTACATACCGTATGATTACTATTTTCGATCACACAGTTTTAGATGTACGAGAGATATTTTGGCGTGGACGTGTGGATTGTGGTAAAGATTGAAGTGGATCCTAGTACCTTCGACTAAAAATTTTTGCCGACCAATGCAGGAAGCAGACCAAATATATGCTAAAAATTGCGGACATTAATTTCTCTCAGTGTTAAAGATTTTATGTCAAAAATTAGTTGAAATTTTTTTCGACACATTTGTATTGAATACTTAAGTCAAACGTTACAAAATGATTAACAATTTTATTGTACCATCTAATAATACTGAAATAAACATAAATCGGTCGTTATACAGGTGATAAATGAAGACTTTGAAAATCAGACCGTTTTCTGGGTAAAAACCGGTTTGGGATTATGGCACTCTTGGGCAGCCGCTGGGAGGCCAGTTGTCGGGGCACGAGTTGTCGATTCATATGTAAATTTCATTGCCCACTTGAATCGATCAAGTCAGATTTCACGCCAGAACACGTAATTCAGTAAAACTTGCGTGTCGAGGGCGTCCCAACCGGGGCATTGAGAGGCCATGCGCCCCAAATTTGGCTGGTGCTCCCGCCAAATAGAGTCGGTCTAAAGGCGAACAATCTTGAATTGCAATTGTTGGGGCCCCCCAAAATTATTCGGTGCCCCGCAAATATAATTTTCTGAGGACGCCCCTGTTTCGTGTTTGTGTTATATTGAGCGCACTTGGCCTGCTACCACCGGTATACCCAGCAATTATGATTGGTGGGGGCCAATACGTAAAGAACGACTAAAATAACGGTTCTCAAGACAGAATTGCTTGGCAAATCGCTTATTAGGGTTCCTTGCTGAAATGTGTTTTTTGAAAATACATCAATATAGATTGAGGGTCCGACCCCTTTCCACTTACACCGTTTTGGTGAATGTTGGTAATCCTGTATGTTGTGCCGTTCATTATTATGAAGTAGCTTCGGTCATTGAAAAGAGACTAAGTGTAGTGATTACGTTTTATGAGGGACCAATCCAAACAGGCAGGAGTTTGTGCGTGAAACAACAATCTCGCATCAGACCAATGAAAATTTATGGACTCCAAACGTTTCGGAAACAATTATAGCACTGGTACAAATTTAAATGCTTTTTCATTGTGAGTTTCACAAACTGTCCATGCCGTCCTGTTTGTGAAAATTACTGTATCTTCCTCATTTGTAGGCAAGATTTTATTTGTGAAGAGAATGACCTCAAAATTAAGCAAGCGAGAAAAATATTGTTTTTAATTCTACGATCGATCAGTTTATGTTATTAACCCCTTCTCACATTGAGTTGCCTGTAGGCAACTCAGCGCAGTGTATATACGTTAAATAGTATGTATCGCACCGCGTTTAACAATTGCAACACGTATACATAGTACTAAATCACCACAAGACGTGAGAGCCCCCTCGGGCTCGAGCGTCAAGCTCCTATAGCTGAGTGGTGATGGTATACGCCTTCCACTCCAGTCACTGTAGTTCGAATCCTAGCATAAAAGTAGGTGTCAGGGGAAATAGAAAAAATTCATGTGAGAAAGGGTTAAAACATGTGTTAAATGCCTTTTTTCTCATCTGATCAGAAATTTTCAACAGTTGATAAATATATTCTCCTGATCCCCTGTTGTGTAAAAAGATATTGGTTCCGCCACTTGCATTGTACTGGTCAATATTTCGTTTCATTGGTCATCGGAATAATACGATGATGATATTGTGCTTTTGGTGCCAGAATAAAGGCGGCGCCCTTGTATTAAAAGGCGTTATATATATTTTTGTGTACAAATCAAAGTGCAGTTTTGCTCTACAAATGACTGCAATTTAATTCGGGCCAGATGTCGCTTGAAGTCTGATAGTTTGGTTTTAACTTTGCTAGTGTGTTGGGCTCTCAAATTGGGCGATTTTCGTGTTTTATCGCATCAAAACCGAACTTAAGAATCAGTGGCTTGGAGCGGATTTTGACCCAAGCGGACATGCGGCCTGTTAATATCAACAATTAAACGAACTTTCGAATTACTTTTTGTCGCTATGGGACCCTCAGACACCCGGTCCGTGATGCCGGATACTTTCTGTTTGTACTCCGAACTACCTGGAGACCCGGCCTTGGATGAAGGCTTCTTCTCTTGGATCCCAAAGTTGTCAGCTCGATGGCTCAGTTACCCTAGCACTAGCTACGAGCCTAATGGTCTAACTTTATGAGAGGAATCCTACTACACACAATAATATACTTCTGATTTATCTATTCCGAAAGGTATTTTCAACGACAGCACTGAACAGTTTTTCAGAAAGTTAGGGTATTTTTTCTAAAAATAATTGAAAAACATTTTTTTCCGTTTCTTCTTACAATTATTTTAAAGACTTTGTTTCAAAAGTTTTTCCAAATATTTTTTAGTTATAACAGAATTATTTTTCAAGTGCACCTTCCTAATCGTAATAATTGCATGTAAGAAATGTTTTTTCTTAAATATCTTTGGGTGCAAAAACCTACTCATCAAGCACTGCAACTTTTTCTTGTGATTTCCTTAAGTATCATTTTATAAATTTTGGGCGAAAAATTCCAAGTTTTAAACCAATAATTACGACCACATTTACCGATTCATATTTAAAGTTAACTTCCGCTTATTGACCTCGGGTAATTATAGGATGCGGTATGGCGTTTGTTGTACTAGTGCGACAAGCCATACCGTTACGTGTTAAAGAAACAATTTAAGACATCGGCGCACCTTTGAAGCCAAATCACACCAACAGCCTTTGAGGCAAAATAATACTACGCTGTCCGCGCTTGTCGGCGGCATACGTTATAACAACGCTTTTACTTACTAATCGTTATATCCTTTGATTTAAGTGCTTTAAAATTTTGGCGAGCTTTAAATTTAAAAATTATTTTCAAATCAATTGTAAGCAGCAGCTGTATTTGCATTTATTAGCTGAACTGAGCAGTAGCGGTTAGCTTGAATGAAATACTAGAATATGGTGTATACAATTGTTAACGTTATGTGGAGTTCATGTGTTAGAGGTTAAGGTACAACGGGTAATTATTAACTCGTTAGCTTTTTAATTTATTACTGTTCAGGTTTGTTTGTCCTTGAGCACAAAAAGGGTCCCAAATTATCAAAGTTGGATTTTATTGCAGCGGGGCTTAAATGGTTATAATGTCGTGTTTTGAATAGTAGTGATTTAACCCGGCTGCTATAAAATTAAACTTTTTCATTAAATCAATCACAGGTATCAAAGGCAGTGGCGCTTTGAGCTAATTTATGATTTGAAAGTTTCAATTTAAGAGTTGAATCTTATAGCAGCTGGGCTAAATGGTTGTGTTGTCCTGAATACCCATTTGTCGTAGTCGTCAAAGTCTTCGCAAATCCCAATTGTTGTTAAGGACAACCAATACAAACCAATTGGAATCTTTTTGGAGGATCAAAGAACAAAGCTGATTTTTTGTTGCAATATGAATGGCTGAAAGTTTCAAACATTTTATGGCACCATTGACAAAATTATTGTGAACGGCGCATTATTAGTGTTTGTCACACTGGCACAGTATATATGCGAACTGGGACAAATAGATATTTAGAACACGACATTATATACATTACCTTCCCTCTTTCAATTTGGTATTGAACTATGCTTAAAGTGGCCAAATTTGAGATTTATTATAGAACATTTAAGTGAATGGTCATTATTGAAAATGGCCATTATCGAACATATAAGCCAGGGGCGTAACCAGAATTTTAATTCGGAAGGGTATTGCCTGTATTTTTAGACTCTAGAGACTAGCTTGTCATTCTAATGCTTGAAAAGGTGTGTTCTTTCCTGTTCTTCCAAAAATTGCGCGGACGAATATATTTATTGTTTTCATTTTCTTGGATATGCCCCTCATATAAGCAATGGTTCTAAACATTGGTGCCACACGCGTAAAATGCAAGCATTACCGATGACTACTATACAGCAGATGCTAACTCTGTTCTCGATACAACTGTTGTTTGAAATTTTAACCCCAAACTTATATTCTTCGGCTTAACATCTGTTTTGGTTTTGTATTTTTGTGTCGATTTTGTTCGTGTTGCAGTAATACTTCGTTTCTGTCCGTCTGTTGGTCGTATGCATTGCGTTTGTTCTATCGTTTGTTTCATTTCAAGTCATTTTTAACTAATTGTTCAACTAATCGTTGGGATCGATGGAAAATTTGAGAATATGTTCACTGTTACAGACTGAATTTGTGTTGATTGAGTACGGTGTGGTTTGGCTGAAAAAAGACGTATGTAATCGCTGTACTAGGCTGCGTGGCTAAAGGTTTTTTGACCGCAGTTGAAAAGTTTTGCATTATTTCCTGTAGGTAATGCAAAACAAGCTACTATGCAATAATTTCTTTATATGTAATTTTCAAACTAAATCGTTTTCTGGTATGATGCCAGGGTAACAGCTGAACTTATAGACTAAGGACCAGTACACGCAACGTGTTACGTGTAGGGACGAGAAATCTAGTTGATATTCCATCTTTGGAGCATTCGGTTTATTTCTCATTGATTACGCGTGCAAGGATGACTTCAAGGTTATGTTGTTCTAAGTCTGTCTTGTAGCTTATCTCTACTGTAGAAAAATAAAAAGCTATTTGGCTCTTGTACATTTCCCCAGACATTTAAGGTTAAGGCTTAGGCTCTTGTACATTTCCCCAGACATTTAAGGTTAAGGCTTAGGCTCAGGTAAACCTTTTGCTAACGCATATAAGCTTGAGCGTAAGCATAAATGCGGAGGAAAGTGTATAACAGGAGGGGCCAGCTCTCTTGTAGCCAAAGGGTTCATCGTTTTAACCTTGATTTAGACTTATTTTATGGGAGCTCAGATACGTAAACATTAATGTGTTATATATTCTAAACGGAGTCAAAGCAACGCGTCAAAAACGCTGCGTTTATATTCGATATGAGCAGAGTAGGGTTGCAGAATGATCAATCACTTTCGGCTGCCCCGATGGACGTTTGAATAGAATTACTGGCACGCCGATGGTAGCGTTCAAAGCTGCGTCTCGGCTTGTTTAAAGACAGTTTTAGATAACTTAATTCGCGTATTTTAAGCTTTACGTATTTCGAGTTGTCTTAATGATATTGATTTGTTTTGTCGTGGATCCTGAAATTTTTGCGAGATGGACAGACAGGAAGGATAGTTCGTAAGAAATGATGTAGGCAAATAATTTTGAAGATCCTGTCTGGAACATATTCGCGACTCATTCAGGAGGCAAACGAGCTTAGCCAGGTTTTCTCCCCACCCCCAGCCCCCCCCCGAGGTAGCTTTTCCTCGGTCCGTATGGATACAGTAGTGAGTGGCAGATTAAAATTACAATTTAAAATGACACGAACACAAGAACCATGTAGTTCGGGAAGATCTGACAACAAAAGTACTCCGACTTAGTGAGATCGAGATTCCCATTCCTTAAATGCAGTCAACATCAGAGCAGCATAAATAATTTTGCCGAATGCAATCAGTGGCGGATCCAGAACTTTTTCACGGATGCGGCTGGCAAAAGTCATGAAACCTAATTGTTACTGTATGCTATATACTTATGTGACAATTTTCTTAGGGAAAAAATTGTAAGATACGGACCTTATTATTTTATTAAAGTAGGGTGCAGCTGGATTAGCTCTGATACATCGAAGAAAACTCATTGTGTAATATGTTGTAATTTTACTCATAAACGAATACATTTATGACCATAGACAAATTGTTAAATGTAAAAATGGTACTTTATCTTTATGGTTATAAGGTAATGATAATTTAGATTTGAAAAATAACCTTGATTTTGCAAAATTGTCTAATAAGAGTTTACAACAAAAAAGCACGTAGTTAAAGTTAGTTACAGACGTAGATTAAATTGTATTTGCGTGTAAAATTCAATTTTTGAAAGTGAAAATTAGCCTTGCGTTGACTGAGTGGCAGTGCAATTTGAAAAAATTTCACATCGCCTCAAAAGATGTTATTTTCTGAAATAAAAAAATTGATAGTGATTGGGCGTTATCAAAGAAGGAAGTAAACTTTTGAACGGTAGCTATTTCAGCAAGTTGTATTTAGATGGTTGTTCGTTTTATGACTGATTTATGACGGTACAGATTGGCTTTTTGATGGTGGCATTACAACACAAGCGTAGGCAGGGTTTTCGTTGAAACGGGGCCAAAATCACATCATTTATGTTTGTATGTTTAGTCCGTCTTTTTCTGACCTGATGGGCACTTGACTATGTCATGGTAATTAGCTAAATCGGCTCTCGTCCAGCTTCCCTTCCCCATATTTACTCTTAGGCTTAGGCTTTTTACTTAGGAAAAGTCTCACGTATAGCTAATGATTTGCCTAAGCTTAAGCCATTGCTTAAACCTTAGCCTAAACCTTGAACGTGGGTAAGTGTACCAGAGTTAAACCTATTACCATATATAGAGCCCGATTGTATTTTGAGTTATTAGCGATACCAGTTCTGCATATCGTGTTGCGGTCAGATTTACACTTTATTGCAAACCAAACTCTGTGGCAACGACCTATGCACCGCTTACAAATGGACGTATACTAGGGAGCTAAACATATCTTTCCCCTTTCCAAAAAATTCAGTTTTATTGGCTTTGGAGTAATATGATTTCTAGACGACAAAGTCGTTTCTCGTTCGCTACGCTTGCTCGAAAAACTTTAACATGAAGTTACCCCCTCTCGAAATAAAATCATGTCTAAGCTCCAGCTCACAAGTTGAAATGCGATCATTATATGCTAATTGATTAAATATCGAACAACATCTGTCACATGAGACGGAGATGCGTTGGCAATTTATTGTTCGTTCAAGGCTGTTATCATTTGTCGAATTGCAAAGGCGAATATAAATCCTGAGTTTTCGTCGGCAATGACGTATACAAGGGGAGCAATAGAGGAGATATATCCGAAATTTTTGGAGAGACAAAGAACACTTGTAACAAACTTTAGAATTATCTTCTGTGTGTTACAAGTTAACAAATTCTGAATAGATCAGGTTACACCCTTGCTATCTGACATCCTGGCTGCGCCTCTGTTCGTGGGTCTAGTGATTTCAGCAGATATGCACAATGGCGGATCCATGGGGGGCGACCCCGGCCGTGGCCCCCCCAACAGCATCTCGACAAAAATTATATAGATTCAATTGCTGTTCTACGCTGTTTATTTCTCTGTTTTATACACAATAGTATAAGCACGCTTTAAAGTTTCGAACTCACCTTTATTTGTCCCTGGAGTCATTTATGCGCTACAATTAGGAATCCTAGACATTTATGGACTCTGACAAGGGTTCAAGGACTCTACCCGCTTAAGGACTCTTATTAGGGATACGGACTCCTATTAATTGGGACTCAAAATGGGGACCCCCTCTCTTATTTGGGTCACTACAGTATGGGTCAAAAATGAGTTTATTACCTGTAAAATTTTGCCCCCCCCCATTTTGAGATCCTGGATCCGCCACTGGATATACATATGGAAGTGCCAAAAAAGTAAGGGCTCATGTATAAAATATAGAGAAGCCGGATCCGAATGTCGATTTTTAGCCGGAGCCGGACTTCCGGTCGCACCGTGCTTTGTAGTCAGCAGTTCATGCCATTTTTTCGTTTAGCAGAGATTACTGCAGGCGCCCCGTTCACATGAATTTTTAATTTCTAAGCTATTATAGTATTAAATACATTAGCCATGTAGTTTTACCGTATAATACTAATGAGACACTTGTGTATTGTACCATTTAATTCAAATTTTTATGAATCTAAGTGCAAAATATTGATGAATAGGTTTCATGTCAAAACGTTAACCAGGTGGCTTGTTTTGGCATATTTTTAATATAAATTCCAAGCCGTACTTTGTCAAACTCTTAGCTTCTAGTCAGGACATGATTTATAGCATTTGTTTAATTATTCGAGACGTGTTGTACGTTACATTTTAGGTGTAAAGCCAACAACTCTGATTATATGTTTTCCCGTAACACCAATATTTACTGAACTGTCCGGCTTAAGTTAATAAATCAGTCTTGGTTGATGTTTAGTCCTAAGCCTAGCGCTAATTAAAGAAACAAGTGACAGTTGTTTTGCCAAATCCTTTAGTGTTGTGGAGCGCAAGTAAAACTATTGGAGAAGGCAATGGAATAATACAAATTTTGTAATCTGCTATTTTGATTGAATTCTAATGGACAGGGGCGAATACAAGGATGGAAACAGGGAAATGTATGCCCCAAAATTGCCTCTAAGACTCGAAAAAGACATTATTGATGTTACAGGCTGTCAAATAACGTGAGCAGGTCAAAAAATTTTCGCTCTCGCGCACAGAAAACGTTTAGACGCTGTTATACGCTCTCACAATGAAATCCTGGCTACTTCCCTGCCAATAGATACCTCAAACCTGAACAGTGAGCAGGTTACAGATTTTAAATTTGTGGTCGTCGAAAATAGGCCAACGGCCATTAAGTTGCGTTTTTTATTTCACTAACAGTGTGTGGTGTTTAATGTAACAAAATTGGTGTATTTTTTAACCAACTAAACCACTTGGCTTCCATTTTTAGCTAAGCGTGTTTGAAGAAAACAACAGGCCCCTAGCCAGCTAACCGCGCTGGGGGGTCTAAAAATGGTTCAGGAGGGCATTCAAGGGATTTCAATGACTTACAAGCAAGGTTGAAAATTCTCTAGGGGGTGCAAAATTTTTCCAGGGGGGCTGAGTCCCACTGGTTCTCCCCTTGGCTACGGGTCCGGAAAACAGTTACGTGGAGAACAATATTCAAAGTTAGGCTTCCTGAAGTGACTTCTCAACTGTGGATTGTAAGCTTGCATTAACGGAAGAAATTCTATTATACAAAACACTTGATTACATGTTCAAAGATACCGTTCACTATGCGGTATCGTACTTGAGTAATTCATGTACGATACCGCACGGTGACGAACAGCACCGGATGGTGACGGACGGCAGCGGACGTCATCAAAAGTATAGCTGCTGCCTAAGCGGGTTCATTTTAAGTTATTCACTATATTCATCACTATTATTATACCCTGATTTAAACCGTTCGTTTTGGCTATGGCTTTGCATTGCTGTCTGTTTCTTGACAAAATTAATAAAAGCATTTCGTATTTTAATGAAAATGTTGAATGTATGTTTTTCAATTTTATTTGTCTGCTTTGTTGCAGTTGGTAAATGTTTAATCTGTGATTTGCTAACAATCTATTAATCTTACTAAAAATGCCTGGACAGCATGCGCTGTCAAACTCCTGCGCTGTGTTGGGATCACAGGAACCTCAGTCAGTATTACGAGCTTCGTCACCAATGATTTCGAGCAGCTGTTCAACTGAAGATAGGCCGTTTGGAATTGCAATTCCGTTGACACGAAATTGTAATTCATTTCAAAATGAACAGCTTCAATTAAAACAGATCAAATCCGACAAATATCGCCGTCACATCAGTAGTACTGAATTGCTTCGATATGCTGCGATTCAGCATCATCAGCAACAACAGTATCAACGACGTTCGTTGTCGGCGCAAGCTAACTGCCCAAAAGTCGCGGACTCGTCAAGTTTTAAACCTAAAGGAGATTTATTTAGTATCGTTTGTTCGTTTAGTTTAGACAAAGAATCTGATGCCAGTAAAAACAACGAAATCGCTAACGCAACAGCTGATTTTGTACACATGGATAGTCGGACAGATCATAAATCTGGTGTTAATACTTGTAGCAACTCACATTTTGTTACTCAGCAGAATGAAAATAGTTTCAAGTTGAGCGTTTATAATGGCCGAGAACGCGAAAATCAAATAGCAGCTGAAAGTTTGTATGGCGACAGCAAATGTGTTATTAAACCTGCTATTGCTATTAAATCAAGAAAAGTGTAAGTTGAAAAGACGATCCGCTCAACGTTACAACGTTGAGTTATGGCGTGAAGATCTTTTAGTATATACTTTGTAATGTGGATTGGTTGAGTTTATTCCAGGGATGGCTAGGATATTATTTAATTATTGAAATTATTGAGCATTATATATACCTGCATGCCCGTTTTTTATGTGCTCATATGTGTGTATATGTTGTAGGCCAATCTGCTACTAACTGTTCAGGCGAAGGCCAATTGCTAATGGGCTCCGGGTCTATTTGCTGTATACTGCAGTGACCCCGAATAAGAGGGGGGACTGATATTTATTTGGCACCCCCTGTTATTCGGTTACGGACTGTTATTTATTTTAAACCCGCACTTCTTTACTGATTATACTCGGTATTGTAACTATTCGTTGAATTGAACGTTTATTTTTTATTCTGTATCAAAACCTTGAGCGATAAAGCAAGGTTATATTTAAGAATGTACTTTAATTTAAAAACTTAGTACGCTTTAAAGTTTCGAACTCCGCTTTATTTTGTCCTGGAGTCGTTTATGCACTACAATTACGGATAATTGACATTTATGGACTGTAATTAGGGTTTAGAGACTCTATCCGCTTGCGGACTCTTATTAGGGATACGGACTCCTATCGATAATGGGGACCCCCTCTTATTAACCCCCACTTATTTGTGTCACTACAGTATAGCAGTTCAACCTACTTTAAAGTAGTATGTGAAGTTCATTCGGTTAACATTCGATGAGACCCATTGGGTTATAGCTGTTTGGCTTCCGAAATAAATATTTATGTTACTTGCATATTTAGTCAGGCACTGTGTTTTATTGATGGAGCCAAAAATTTTTGCAGGAGGTGGAGATTGAGTCCTCCAGCCAGACTCCGGATACCAACTCCAATTTACTTACGGTTGCAATTTAATATTTGCTTTATTAACACAATAAATGTCTCAATTTTCATCAGAATTTTAACGCAAAATCATTATTGAAATCTTGTTTTTTCCTAATTATATGTAATTTCTGGTCAAAAACAGTGTTTTTTATTGTTATAAAAGTCTTTAGTTTAAACGTGACGGCTGTCTCAGTTACTTTGTTGCCGTTTGCAAACAACAGTTTGTGTGGTATTTTTCGTGTTTTTTTGTCACCAATTTAGTTCAACTTTTTCACAGGCGAAATTTATTAATCGCTACTGACACGTGGCTGTAGAGTTGCTTGTTTTGCTTCTGAACTGCAATAATTTACAAATGCTGAACACACGTTTTTTAAAATAATTTTACTAATGCAGGCTTGTTAAATTAATTGATTAAGTTGTGTCAAACAAAATTTCGCTGTAAGTATACTGCAACGCTGTATAGTACTTGACTTGAGGTTTTGATGATCGCAAGATTTTAACTATACACTCACGGCTTGTATGCTCCGGTTCTAGCTGGCCAACCTCGTCTCGTATTAACATTCCTATTTGAAGTTTTACAAATCTCGTCGACCCGAAATTTCGTCGCTCGGCTTTAAGATTATGTGGATCTGGTTGAGCCATTGGATCCTGTTTCGCCGGCGACAAATTGTCGTAGATTCGTCGCCTTAAGATGCATATTATACGTATATACTTGTGTCTACAACATTAACGAAACAATTTACAAGCTATAACGTGTGCAAGGTTTCAATCTGGTAACGGATGGACCCGCTTTATATTTTTTCACCAACGGTTCGTAAGGGCTGTTTGAGATTGTAACTCAGTAAAATCTCATGGAATTTTAAGGAAACGTAACCACTGGCTGTTTACAAAACGCTGGCTACGCCGTTGAATGTGTGTGAATCATGCAGTTTATCGATATTATGCAGCGTTAATTTGTTGACTTTCGTGGCATGAATATTTCTATTTTTAACGCAGACAAGTATGCGTCTAAAAATGCACTAATTTTAATTTGTGAATTTTCTAAACTGCCACGAAAACGCATCGCAAAGTGTTTAGTTACAAAAATGTACTATTTAGAAGAGTGTAATATATTTGATTGCTTTTTGTTTCAATACATTACAGCATCGAATAAAGCAGTTAACATGAGCTCCAACAGGAATGTACAGAAAGGTTCCGGCATAACCGTCCGTTAGAGTTCCTTAAGCATATTTTATACATGTATGGGTACACAGCAAAAATACTGGTTAATTGTAGTTTGGTTTAAAGAATTTTAAAATTTGGAAAGAATATATGAAGGGCCGGAGCAGCCACCCGCCCATACCCTCCATTCGGGGGCCCCTAATGGGGCCCCACCCTGATCGGCTGAAACAAAAACCGCTTAAGTTTTAAAATGCGTCTGGCTTCTCGCTCGCGACTTTGGGGACCCCAGCCTAGAACTTGGGGGAACCCCCCACCCCTGCCTGCTTCGGCGCTGAATATATGTGCAGGGATTGCGAGAAAAAATGAGATATAAAGGCTTTAGTTTTTAAACGTAGAACAGCTTTGTTCTCTCCGCTATCGAAGGCTGTATACAAGAACGGATAGGGATAAATATATCCGCGCGAGATTCTTAGAAAGACGCGAAAGGCACACAAAATATATTGTAGTGGTAAAAAATCTCCGCTGGCTACACCCGCTCGCAAAAAACATTTAGACTGAATTATCCCGGAATGAAGCGTCAGCGGTTATTTCAGAACGTTATTATATCAGCACTTCTTAATGCTAACTGTTGTTATCGGGGAGCAGTTTGTTGGCAGTTACACTGAATTATGTAATAGAAAACCTTAAATATAAGGCATTATAACTATTTGTCCATAGATGAATGCGTTTTTGCAACAGTTGATGTAAGTCGTTTACTGAAGATCGTACTACGTAACCATATCAAGGCTGCGTTATTATCATATGAACCCTGAATGAACTCTTGTACACCTCCCACTAAGCTGAATCTTTAGCTTCAGGACAAACCTAAACTTAATATTCCAACGCTTTAGTCAGAGCTTTCTGCTAAGCCTAAATTATGCCAAAATCTTGAAAATTGAAACGTTTTGAGGGCAAAGTATGCAAGAGCTCCTGTATGTTTTAGAATTCAGTTTCGGTGCAAAAGAGAAAAATTGGAATTGAAGTGTGATTTCAATAAATTTTTAACTTCAAGTTAAATTATTCAAAAAAAATTTCCAACGCTTCCGTCGTTTTTGAGATTATTATTTCAAATTTTCGACCATCCAAGATGGAATATTTCTGTACTTGCTCGTCAAATTGAGCATTTCGTTTCTTTGTTCAACTTTGGAAATAGGAAAAGTACAAAACGTTGTTAGATAGTGTACACGATGATATATCAGGTTATGATATTTCTAAATACGTGTTCATTTAATTAGGATAATGATTAATGTTTGTCTTCGGTAAATATTTGGCTGCATATAAGTATAATATTTCCGTCCATTCTATAAATATAAAGAAATTTATAATTCATATATACTTTGCTGAAAAGCTATATTAGGTAATTACTTACTGGAAGCATTCGACCGTTAATTTCAAGGCGCCGCTAGTCAGCGTCACGGGGTTTACTTGTTTCGTTGATTTGAACGACTATAAACTTTGCTAAGTATCAGTTAAATTTCTAAGCATGCCAGTGTTGTATAATGAGCTGTCTAACAGAGTAATCATCGTCAAATGCCCAGGGTTGTATAGCTAAGATATCAGTTCAGAAGAATATATTTTTAAGCAATAATTTTGTGAGCAAGTGTTGCGAGCGAGAAATTTTTAATCTCTGAGACGCTGCAGGATATTTTTGTCACCAGTATTACAGCTTATTTTTTATCCCGAAAGGAACGGTGTGGGTATTTGCACTTGTCGAGTCGTCATACGCTTGTGGCATCACGATCGCATGGCGTTTAGAAAAAGTGAAAAATATTAGAATACGTCTAAAAATTAAATTAGAAATTCAGTTTAATTTCAGTTATGAAGACAGTTCGTCGCTGAGCAGTGGTGTATCGGAAAACATTGACGAAATTAGCACGGACGATTTGACCGGATCATCCCTATCAGACACAGCATTCACCAACGCTTACGGTCCTCCCATTTTGGGCGCCGCCGGGTCATCGGGTGGTAAACGAACGTCTGGCAAAGGTGTATCAAAACAATACCAACAGCAACTGCAACAACAACAAATGGTGCTACGAAAGCGTGCGCAACAACAACTACAGCAACAGTGTGGCGACAGTGTTTTGAAGAGTTCGAATCGAAAAAATATTGGCGAACAGTCCGTGTTGGCGAATGGGAACACTACAACAGCTGGTCACAATAATCCGCATTCTGGGCCGCCGTACCGAAATGGATCTGAACCTCATCAACTAAAAATGCTTCGGAATCATATTGCTCACAAGAATAATCAAGGCGGAATGCAGATTCCTCAGAAACAGGTTCGTTTTGTCCATAGTTGGTTTTATCTCGAAAATTATAAGAAATCTTAGCCCATATGCAGTACCCGAAAAATATTAAGGAGGTAATGAAATTTTTTTCAGGGTTTTTTCCTTTGTGCTAGGAAGTCTAGCACCTATCAGGGACCACTTTTGCTATATGCTTAACTTCAAAGTAGCAGCATTTCGATATATAATTCTTTGTTATACATATATATGACTATCCTGATTACTTTCCGTTTCGGCCTTCGGCACCTATTGTTTGCGATAAAGGGCATAGAACAAGGCTTTAGCGGTCAAACCCTTCTGTTACGATTAATATCCAAGAGGTCTTTGAATTATTTGCCATTGGTAGCGCTGAAACCCTTATCTCTTCCTTGGACTCTTGTATGCTCTCATTCTGCATGCTTGTGCTCTGGTTTAGGTTTAGGTTTTAAAAAATACTTACGTAAGACTAAATGTTTGCTTTAGCCTAACCCACAGTCTAAGGTTCAATCTTCACCTTAATTGTCCGGGAAGTCTACAACAAGTTCGTCTTTGTTTACGCTACATACAGAGCTGGTTATAAACTATTTTAGATGTCGCAGCCGCCAGATCTGTCGTCTTATTTCTTGCTCAATACGCCGAACGCAGGCGGCCACAGTGTTTCAAACGGTGCTCAGGTCGCGTCAGTGACAGGCATCCCGCGACCTGGTAGCGCTGCGGGCGCCCGACTGCATTCAACAACTCAAGGTATGGAATATTTTGCGGGCGTTGGCCAGTACGGCATTGGGAATTCGTTGAATTCAACTGAAGCAAACACTAATAGCGGAATGCATTATAATTCGTTGTCGCTCGACCGTAAACGACATCTTCAGTATCAGTGTGTTGATCCGAACGCTGCTGCTTCTGCGGAGCTAAGATCTTACGAAGGTACGTGGTTTATTTAAAAAAATATGGATAAATTTAATATAAAAAATCGGTGCAATTTTAATATATCATCCGTACTCTAGCAGCGTGCTTAACGCTCCCCACCCAACACTACCGAAATAGGCGAAATGTATTACACCAAACAGGCAACTCACATAACTTCAAAATGTGGGTTTTTATGATGTTTGCCAGTTTCTACCAAACCATCAGTGTATTACTCGTCTACGACAATGCGTCGCCAAACAGTGTCCTAAAGCCTATGAATAAATCTTATAATACTGAGCGTAATCTTAAGCCTAAGCTTAAGCGTAATCATAATGACGGTCGGCACATTGTCGAGTCGATAAAATTTCGGATACAACTCGTCGCTCGAGTCGATAAAGTTTCGTTGTCGGGCGAGGAGTTGTGATACCGTGTATTACAGTATCGACTAGAAATTGCTGTGAATATGCAACAATGAAAAAATCATAAACTATCGTTCAGGTGAAAGTTTCTACACGGTCAGCAACGGTTTGTCAATTGGCAACGGGCATGGCTCGTCTACCCTGAACGCCATGTTGTCTCCTCGCAATACCTTGTCCAAAAATGGAACCGCTCGTGATATTACTCCTGGTGGTGCGTTTCAGTCCAACGGAATCATCGCTCCTGATGTTCGCTTGCGGCATAGTGTTACCGGTACGTTCTTTAGAATGATTGAATTGAATTAAATTAATATAGGGCGAAATATCTATTGTTAATTTTGGAGTTTGATAGAGCTTCACACTTACCGGAACAATTAGATCGAAATTCATTTGTTGTTGTTGTGGTTTTTTACTGCCGTAGGCGCTTGCTTAGTGCTATCGACGCGTGTCTTGTAGTAGTTTGCCTTGAGCTTATATGGATAGCTGTTATATGGTTGTGGCTTTGTTGCATTTTTGCTTGCAAAATCTCTAGCAGTGTTTCTAAACGGTGGTCAACTCAGTAGAAATTGTTGTTTTCATATCACTTAACAGTTTCCGCAGACATTAGTCAAGCTAGTAGAACATTTCTTATTGAAAAACATGTGTAGAAAAACAGGTAGGTGATTTGTTCTCAGTTGTCGCTATTTGCAACCACAACCTTAAATACGTGCCTCCATTTCATAATATTTAGGTAAAAGATTGTCAAAGCACGTTTTCGGTTCGATTATTTACTGAGTGTAAACAAATAAATTTAACGGAAACGAAAAACGGATATTGAAGTACAAAAGTTTCAAAGATGTTTTATATTTCTGCCAACAGAATGGAGGTGCGCAGATGTTCACAAGACTTTATTAAGTTTTAAAGAAAACATGGTGGCTGCACCTAAATTTTTAAAATTTTGGATGACTTTCGTAAGTTTTATTTCATTTCAAACAATTGCAGCATATCTGTAATGAAAAATTGCGAGATAATAAATTTCAGTCTTAAATGTTTCAACTAATTGTGTGTGGTTCGATGACGAGTTATCGCCGTTTAATACTTTCACAAACACAAGAACAGTGCCGATTTGTTAGCTGGATAGATTTAAAATAATTCGATTTTGTCCGCTGAACGCTGCCAGTTTCTGCCTGAGGTTTTGCAAAATTACACTTTTAAAATACTTTGCACAAATATTTGAAATGCTGGCGGATAAACCGTCTGGGTCATGGCTCCACAGCACGTATCAAAAGTAAACGTTAGTTAAAAGATTTAACACTACAAATTGCGTTCAACTTCTCGCTCGCACTATTACATATCGCTCGGCGGTATCTGAGTCAGAAATTCAGTATCCGCCACTAATTTTGACGTAGTGCTTAAGATTGAGTGAGTAAGCTGATTCATGCAAATATATACGCAACGCTTGGTTTGCTATAGCTTAAACTAGGACATACATTGAGATAAAACATCTCGAAGAATCTTTGATTTTTTCAAGTTTTGGAGAATTATACACCTTGATACAAGGTTGTACAACTTTTTACACGAAATCTTAAGCCCTATTTTTACACGTGTAAGTTTTTTGCTGCATGACCTTTCAGCTACAAATTACACGCAGAACTTGCATTTTTTCATCAGCCAATGAGAATGCGGCTACAAAACACCCAGTGAACTTGCATGATTATTCACACATGTGAACTAAATTCCTAGCTATAATTTTTAATGAATGATTTCCAGCAGCAATTTTTTCGAATGGGATTTTGGACAAAACTTGCAAGTGCAAGTTACAGCTGCAAGTTCTCGCAGCAACAACTTGCACGTGTGAATAGGGCTTTAGTCAAGTCAAAAAACACACTATTTCAAGCACTCGAAAGTTATAATACCAAAGTTCAACTTTTGGGCCGCTGGTTGCTTTTGTTCTTTGCTTTTGGGCACTCTATCAATAACTTAGACCTCTGATGAGAGTTCGTTCACGAGGGATGACTCATTTTCTAAGAAATGTTGCTGCACTTGTGTTGGTGTGTTTTATTGTACTCCACTCCTTCTATGTTGTCACAGTTCTGTCATGGTCGCTCGTCATACCTGAATAACTCCAAGCATAAGCCGGAAGCTAGCCTTTTATACAGTTACCCTCTCAGATTTCGAAATTTTCAAAATTCGGTATAACTTAGGCTTAAGATTATCAGGGGCGCTGATATGAAAAACGCAAGCGGGCTGCATGCCCAAAATTGAAAATTTTTTGGATCTCAAGCAAGGGAGGACTTGGGTGACACCTAAAAATCGAATTTTTCAAAAATTAAAATGTAGGCGTGGAATGATCAGTGGAGGTCAGATGTTCTAATTTGATTTGTTAAGGTCTCGTGTCTCCGTTTTGGCACAAAATTTGTTTTAAAAGTTAGAGAACTTAGATGCCATTGAATGCAGCTTGTAAATTTGAGTCCAACTGTGGTAACTTTTTTGTCGCAATCAAACGTCTGACTAACGAGTCATGGTCAAATAAACTGATTCAGCACGCTGTCAACGATTTGGGACGGTGCCAAATCAGGTAATTGACGATAGCTTGTTCACTAGAGGTTTCATCGTAAAAAATTTAACACAATTGGACTCAGAACGCAGGCTGTCCGAGTGGTATATAATTAGTCTAACCGTTAAACAAAAAATTTTTTGGTCTTAAGGGAGTGGACCTTGGTCTTTGGGACCTCAAAAATCAAATTTTTCAAAAATTCACAATTGGTCGCGGAATGACCGCGGAATAGTGTGAGAAGCTCAATTTATGTAAACAATTTTCAACCTCCAACCATGTTTGGGCAAACGCCGGCTGGGAATAATCCGAAAAGACCATTCAGCAGCCTACTTTTTCAATGGGTATCTTTGAAAACCAGTTGATTACACGCTGAAAATGCAACCATAAAGGGCGCTTCTATGCGCGAAGCGCACATTTTTTAACATTTTTGCAGAACACCGACCGAAACTTACACGCTAGGCGAAGACATAGGCTCTGGTTAAAATCGATAAGCATCAAAAACTATTCAGTCTGGTATGGCAATATGTCACAGTGAAATACTTCAGCGCTTTATCCAAGAAAGCTCGCAAACAGCTCAAAATTAAGTAAAAAAACTTTTAAACTGTGTTACAGTCACGCTGCTATTGTCAACTGACAATCATTCCGACGCGGTTTTGCTTACAATTTTTGAAAATTGCCATGCGTTGCCTAAACTTTTGTGACAGATTTGAGGTTAGAACCCTGCCTGCCTAGCCAAAACCGGTCTACTAGGATTAAATTATTCTTGTTGTTACTTGAAATACTATCAGTGAGCCAACTGTGACAATTGGTGCGGTCGCTAGCCATGGCGTCAATATGGCTAGATTGCAAGCTAATCTAAGATCTTTCCATCACTAGCTGTGTTTAGAAATAGGAAATTTTATACTGCAATTAGCTTAGTTGAAATTTTCTAGACAGCATTCCAGTCGCACGTTCGAACCCAATATTCTGGCCGATGGCTCTACGTGAATAATTTTATGTCGTTAGTCATTGAGCATTTCGGTATAAATTACAGTGTTAGTTCTACCAAACAGTCGACAGTCAATGTATTGCACTTGTAATTGTAACACAGACAGATGACATATGTTTGATTGTAATTTAAATTGAAATTCTATGCAGCGTTTGACGTATCGCTAACGCATTGCGTTTGTATATATCATCTGAAAACATAAATGCATTGTTTCCTTTAATGTCACATGTTATTGCGGTTAGAAATTCGTGATATTTGAACTTCGCTTTGAACAGTTCAATCTACGTTCATTGAATTTCAAATGGAAGCAAAACAGGTTTTAGCCAGTTTAACGTAACAAAGTGGGTCAAACAAGTTAAATGGGGCTTCATATGCTGTTACATTGAAGTTAGAAGTATTCGACCTTCGCTTTGGGCAGCCTTCTGTGCAGTTCGGTTGAGTTCATTGAATTTCGGTAATTTTTCACCAGAGCCTTATTTAGGACTGGCCGGTTTGTTGGTGCTTGTATTTTAGAAGAATTTGAGATAATTGTTTACTTTCCAATAGAAGGCAAAATAAGTCCAATATGTTACTGTTTCTTGTTTTCGGAGCTAATGCATAAGTCTAAACCTATTATGTTATATATTTAAGTCATTTATGGGTGCATTTTCGTTACGGGTTGAAAGTGAACAAGGAGCGAAATTAGTATCCGTTACAAAGGGATTTGGAAAGCGGAGCGAAAGTTAAACCTCATTCTACTAATTGTTTCTTGGCTAAGCATCACAAGTGTACACGACTTGTTTAATTTTTCATTAATAGTTCTACGACGTATGGTTTTAAATTTTGTTGGTCTTTGCCAAATCAATTAGATTAAAATTAAAAAATTACAATTACTTACTTATTTTGTAATTGTTTTCTATTTAGCACGACATATTAGAGGTAGTTAGTGATTCTCTGCTTTTGTACTATTATATTATTGCGGTTATTTCATTGTCGGCTTTCAATATTTATATTGCAAAAGTTGCGTTTAAATTTCAACTTTTATTTTGGTGCAGTGGTTTCTGTATTGCAGCGCCAATTATAATGTTTAATGTTGACCCTGCAGGTCAGCGAAACCATATGCAAAAACAACAACAACAACAACAGCAGCAGCAGCAGCAGCAGCAACAACAACAACAACAGCAACAACAACAACAACACCAACAACAACAACCACAACAACAACATTATCGCTCAGTGCCAAATGGTTATACACCGATGCAACCAGTTGCCTTGAATCAACCACTGAATAATTTGAAATTAAATTCGAAATCAAATTTGCCTAAATTTTCAACAGGTTCTGACCGCACGGTCGCAGGTACTACGATGAGTCGTAGCTATGTTGAGCCACAATTTCATCACTCCAAAACGTCGCCGGACAGCAAAAGTGCAATAAACGGATGCCACGGCAACGAGTCGCCGAATAACAACGGATTGTCTGCCAATAAAACTGGACGTCTTAGTATACCACAACAAGCGCAACTTTTACAACATCAGCCTATAAATGGTAGGACTATGAGTGGCGGCTGAGTGTAGAAGCAGTATTCTTAACTGTATATGGCACGTATTGCCAGTTTGTAATAGACAGGATGCGATCTGATATCCGGTTCCGGTATATTATCGGGCAAAAATGATATTCGTATCCGGTTTCGGTATCCGGTATAAACCTGCCTGATACCGAATATTTACGGTTGGGGTGCCGAATATCATAAAATGCTTTTTACAAGTAAGCGTCTTTAATATCCGGCGGCAATTACATTTCTGAACAATTCAAGAAGTTCAAGTTTCGATACGTGTTAGCTATTTTTGTATTACTTCAGTATAAAGTTTGTAATAAACTAAAACCTTGAGCACGCTAAAAACACAGCGTAAAATAAATTATTTCAATATGTACAATATCCGCTATCCGGCTTCGGTTCCGGTAAAAAATTTAATATCCGGTTCCGGTATCCGGTAAATTAATATCCGGTCCCACTTTGGTAATAGGTTCTCGGGTCGTGCACACTTCTCCCCACGCTTATGATTAAGGTTAGAGCGTTAATGTGAGGGGAAGTTTCCAAAAACATCTCAAATTTTCTTAGGAGTAAAGATGTTCAATAGCATAAAATGAGCTAATTTTCAAACATCAATATTTACCGGTTCGGAAGTTAGAATGCCTATCAACACCTGGTGATAATTGCAACATACATTTGAGAATACGGGCACTGTTCACAGTGTAATTGCTTGCAATTCGCTTTTTTATATGCAGCGGAATTTTTTTACTTATATGAGTAGATTTAGGCGAATTTATTTTTTTAGCTTGTAGCAATAGGTATAGTTTTAGTAACGCTTGCTGTTTTTTGCACCAAGAGCGGATCCAGGTTAAGGCGGTGGGGTCGAACATGTATATCTACCAGTTTCAAAATAATTTTCGGCCTGCGATTTATCACCAATCAATTTTCGGTCCCCTCAATTTCCGGTTTTTTCATATAACATTGTAGCTCCAACAGTTTTACAGCAATTGGTAAATGTTGGATCCGGTCGCTGTTTTGCACTGGCATTTATACCGGTATATTACACAGCATTACAGTTGTTTGAGGCTTGATAGCTGTTATTTCCCTTCAATCAATGTTAGGTATATTGCTATACCTTTAGTTCAAAGCTTTGGTAATATTTTGGAGAAATATGTAATAGTAATAAACAATTTGGGGCCTGTTACGATAGCAGTGTAGCCAAAATGGTACTACAGTTGGTTTCTTCGCTTTGATTTGCAAAATATCGAAATTTAATTGCGGGGTTAAATTTTTAGATTAGTCATCTTTTGATTTGAAAACTAATTAAAAAGGCGTTTTCCAAGGGGGTGCAGCAGCTGATTCGAAAATCAGAGGAGTATATGCACTGGGGTGTGATATGTAATAATTTAAACAACCTTGCGAGCGAAGCGAGCAAAAAGCCAAATGCCATTATACCAATTTTTGGGATAGTGACCTTACAAATTTTTCATCAATTATTTTATTCTATTTTATGCAAAATTTGCTGAATCCAAAATGTGGACGGACCTGCCCGTCCCTGGCTGCTGCGCCACTGCGTGGAGGCAATTAACATTGGGGTTTTCCGTTCTTAAAAGGCATGCCGAACGGTCAAATAACTGTTGGAAAAATATTGAAAACTCTGCCGAATTTATTGTAAATCTTTCATAGTACCTGTGCTGCTGTAAAATTAATGTCCAGTTTTTGGCGTTACAGGTCATTCACAATATCAAGCGTTTATGGCGAATCAACATTGCTTGCCCGCAGGCCTGAGCCCTCGGTCATGTTCTAGCGGTACCCCTGGGACGCGGTCATCGAAATCAGAATCGCCATACGCATCGTTGATTCAACGAACCGAACATCTCCATCAACAGCAGTCGGCAGCTTGTGGGGCGGCGAATCCAGCAAATGCCGCCAGTCTGCATAAAATCAGCAGTGCTGCGTCAAGTTGTAGTGCGAAAAGGTAGGACATAGCACGGTTTCACCGGAATTATACGTCATTTTTGCCACATCTGAAAAAGTCCAACAGTATTTCGGCGATGAAAATTATTTTCCATTCTGAGTCCTATTTCTGTTTCGTTTCCTGCAAAGAAATTCAATTCCTATTCTGGTACAACTGTGTTCCTGTTGGAACACTGGTAAATATTATTTTTATCACCTTCGATTAAACGCGTGAGTTCTGTTACAATATCGAGGATGCTAACTAGCTTCATTAAATATATCTGCATTGTTAACTCTATTCTAGTTGCAACATTGTTATTGCTCAGCTCTCAGTATGGTTAAAAGGCGATCAAATTTTAATACCTATAGTGGTATAGCCGGTTCGTAGCCAATGCTGGCCAGGGGGACTGAGTCCCCCTGGAATAAATTCCTCCCCCTAGAAAATTTTCAACCTTGCTTGTAATTCATTGAAAACCCTTCAATGCCAGATCATATAACTAAGTGTGGCTTGTTTATCGCTGTAGATAGAAAATTAATTGGCCGCAGGCATTAATTACATTATGTTATCCATTGCTATTTTATTCTAAAGTTTCGTATAGCACAGGTTTAATTTTCAGTGATTGTCTTAGCTCTCTGTCAGCCATGAGCGCACCGACCGGGCGAATAACTCAACCTGTTCCACCGTTTTCAACCACTACACAACCGTCGCCGTATTTGCATAACATGTTAACTAAAATTGGAATTTCTGAGGAAGAAGGTAATTGTTCATAGTTTCTAGTTTTTTTGTCTCCTTCAAATATGGGCCCATATTCTCAAATGCATATTGCACTATCAATTGTTAGTAATAGGTTTTTCAACTAACGCACTGCTGCAATTGCAGACCTTAAAATTTGCACAGAAGTAGAGTAGATCAGTGCAACAAATTTGCCGAATTTCAAACGTCTCCATTCCCTGGTTGTACAACATTAATCGATTTGATGCGGAACCGCTGCGTAAAAGCTCGCCAAGCGCAGAGAAGCCGAACGCAATTGGAATGCTAAATCTTAGTACAAAGTTTTGGTTAGTACACCTTTCACTAGATAGCGACAACGTTTACAAACTGACAACTTCTTGCAATTGCAAATCTCAAAAATTAGCGCTGATGTAACACAGATCAAATGCGAAAAATGTGCTGAATTTCAAACCTTACCGGTCACTAACTGCACAGCTACAGAACTTATCACTAACTGATGATAGGTGCTGCACACATTTGCAAATACGGACCCATGTTTTAGCTCAAGGATCGCAATGGTCGCTCGCTTCGTCTGCTTCGACATCTGCCGCTACAGAAGAACGCTATCAAGCTGAAATTCGAAAACTACGTCGCGAAATTGAAGTATACAAAGAAAAAGTTCAAACGCTTATGACACAACAAGGAACTTATGTAAGTGATTAACTCTATACTTCAAACTGTTTTGTTTTCAATTTTTGGAGCAAATAATGTCACATTACTAACAAGTTGTTTAATTTAAAACAAAACTTTAGGTTAATGCTTAGGTTCAAGAAAAACATGCCTATATCGAAGCCTTTTTCTAAACATTAACTTTAAATTAATATCAGGTATGGTCATGCTGTTGCATTTAACAATCTTTTGTAAGTTAGGGTTGCGCTATACTCGCCGGACGCCGGCGTGCGGCACTGTATAATTTTGCTATATAATTTTGTAACCAACCCATAGCGGCAGCGCGCCGCGACGTCTGGCACAGTAAAGTATAGTGCAACCCTAAGTTACTACTTAAATGTCGCAGGCAGTTTTATAGTTATTGAAGCTTTGTTTAGGACTGCGTAGTGTCTGCGTTTGAACAAAGCTTGGAAACAATGAAACGGCGACTAAACAGTTTTATGTCAACATCTGAAGAAAAAGTGAGTGTGAATGCGTGTTGATTTTGCATATAACAGCGTTTTTTTGGTATTATTGGCTCTTGCTTACTTCCACTAGACGGTTTCCTATCAGACTTTACTAAGTTATCAACTTACTGTACTCTCTACATTTGGTTACACCCAAAAATTAAAGCGCCACAGTTAAAGCGGCTGCTTTGTAAGTTTGAAAATAAAGTAAATATAATGAATTAAATTTTGTTATGCAGGCTGCTAAGCGTCAATATGTCACACTCTGTGTCTTGTAACTTCGGTTCTGTCATACATGGAATATTTTTATTGGTTTTAGGAAGCGGAACTTGTTGAACTTCGTGCAGCGCTGGACAATTTATGCACAACGTGTCAAACTTCAGGCCTCAATATTGATCACGTATTCAGTCCACATTTGCAACGCCGGCATACGTTTAATAACAACGAAAACGGTAAGTCTTGTCAAACAATCATGGTAGTTAGTAGTTTAATACTTACTGTAGTGACCAGAATAAGAGGGGGGGACTGATATTTATTTGGCCTCTCCAGCGGGAGCCCACCTTGTTATTCGGTTTCGGACTGTTATTTATTTTCAACCCACGCTTCTCCGCCCTTCGTTACTGATATATATCCGCTACAGAAATTATCCGTTGAATTAAACGTTTATTTGTCTTGTGTCAATAGCTTGAGCGATAATACAAGGTTATATTTTAGGACTGTACTTTCAAAATTTAAGTACGCTTTAAAGTTTCGAACTTAAATTATTTCGTCCTGGAGTCATTTATGCGCTACAATTAGGGTTAATTGACATTTGTGGACTTTAATTAGGGTTTAGGGACTCTATCCGCTCACGGACTTTTATTAGGGATACGGACTCCAATTGATTCGGGCTCAAAATGGGGACCACCCCCTCTTATTACACCTTCCCCTCTTATTTGCGTCAATACAGTATGCATCGGCGTGGTCAAGATTCTGGTTTGGCACGGGCCAGAACAGTTACTGAAGTTTCACTTTCAAGCGTTTTTGTCCATGCGGCAACAACTTGCAAAATCAGTGAATGGGGCATAGCTCCCATAGTTGGCTCTCTGGCTACGCCCCTGCATTTATGTATGCTAATTTAACAGAAGACACTAGATAGATTATTTTTAGAATGATATAATAGTAACTGTTGGCTTTTCTTTTGAATATCCATATGTAATATTTTAACGGTCTAATTTGAAATACATACAATTAGGTTGACTGATTTTTATGGTCCGCCGCTTACTAATTCAGCTCAGTGCTTACGTTGATTTACAATACTACTGCGCTGCTTAGATAACATTTGCCAGCATATGGATGATTAGTTATATTGTACAATTTATAAAAGTTATGGAAATCAACATAAAAATTGGTCCGTGGAGCAGATTGGGAGCATTTTTCGGTTTTCCCAATGGGACGGGTTGAAAAAAGTGCCTATTGGGCACAGTTGGACAGCAACACAGCGCTCCATTTTCGTGTCTGACTGGTAACAAGCAAGAGCGAATCCGTAGGGTAGGCTCAGTGGTTCAGTTCCCTTCTTTGTCATTTTGTCCTCGGTTTTGTTGCATTTCTTCAGTTTCTAACACAAGAACACCGTCTTCGAAATTTTTATGGAAAACATTCGTGTTTCCAAAATCATGGCTACGACTACTACAGCATGTATAAATACAATTTTTAAAGGCTTCATTGATAGTTTTGTGTCCATATGCAAACTGACCAATGTTACTTTCAGGGGCAAAACAGTAGATTAAGCGTATTACTAAGCCTAAGTCTAAGCGTTGCAAAAATGTGTTCCTAAGCCAAACGCCTAAGCTTAAGCAAAAAAATGTAATCTAGAACCTAAACCTACTGTTTTGTAGATCCATCAAAAACCTGAACGCCCCTAAATGTAACATGGGCGTACAAACTTAACATTTGAACTTGCTTTAATTTCCGGCGGTGCAGGCAATTCACTTACAAACAGTGATCGACATCCGTCAACTGAAAGCATAAACAGCCAAATGAGTCAGCGATCTTCAGTGAGTGGAACAAGTACTGGGACTCAAGGAGCAAAGCTGGACAAAAAGGCGAAAAAGAGCTGGGTAAGTCTTTAAGCCGGAGTCAACTTGACATGATCCTGGGTAAATGTGTTAATATATATTATTAAACTTATCTTATTTTATACATACATAGATTGATAGATATCCGTTGAAAGAGACATCGAGTTTTTTACACACAGTTGATCCGTTACTCGGTCTCTGAATGCAATTGGGTTAAAACCTTATAGATACATAGTGCGTTTTTGAGCAATATGATAGCACTAGATTATGAAGCCTCTATCTATAATAATTTCGAGTTAGACGCAGACGAATCTAAGACACCTGGGTGTTTGAGGGGTGTATGCTTCAATGGTAAAATTGCTATTGTGAAACAGCTTTGCAAACACTTTTAAAGCCGGATACCCGTAGTAGAACGACCGGAACGCACATGGGCGTAGCCAAATGCGGCTCAGAAGTTACACCGTCCGTTTTAAACTTTTTATCCGACGAGATCTAACAATTTTTTTTCAGTTCATAACACAAAATCCTCCTTCGAAAGTTTTATATATTCAACAAAACACAGTATTTTTTACAAAATTCGAGCCACGTCCCTGACATACCACAGTTGTAGTTTAAATTGCTGAACTCAGCGTCTAATAATATCATTTCGTTCTCCAGACAGCATCCGTCAACAAGGAAGGGTTCCAGGTACTAAATATGTTTGACTGTGTTTTTGTGCTTGGTATTTAGCTGTAGCTCTGTGACTGTGTCTTATTGTACGCGGGTTTGTAGTAATGTTGTTGTGGTCTTTAACTATATTTATGTATTTGTCTTTTTGAGTATTTGCAAAAGCCATATTTGCACACAAAAAAGTTTCGATTGTGAACTTTTAATTGAAATTCAATTTTAACACACTCTTGCCGTCAAACTTATTTTACGAGGTCGTGAAGAACAACGCTTGTGTATTCGAAAAACATTTTAAAAACAGGGCAATCATGAGCTGAAAGGTGCTGACCGAAAAGACCCTATATGCTGTTACGACCGTTTGCGCAGATTAATTAGTTGAACATTCGCCTGGTGTTTAAAATATAAAAAAAACATTTTATTGTACGAAGCTCATAAATTTTGTACTGTTACTTTACTTTTTTACACTGTTTATTTTTGGAAATCTGGCTTATTTCAAGTATAACTTTTGTCATGGTTAAACGCTAATTCATTTGATTTATGAGGTAAAACAAATGAATGTGCGTTTTTAAAAAATTGGAACAAAAAGGTTCATTAGCAACTTTGGAAATTATGCATTCATATGTTTATTGTATTTTTGAAAATTATTGCTGTGAGGAATAGTTTTCTAAGTATCAGATATTTTTGTAAGTACGGTAGCAACTACGTTTAATAATTCCCTTTGTATTAATATATTTTTCTCTCTTTGTCGATAAACTGTAATAAGAAAACACCCGGCCTTACAATTGCTCGTTTTTAATCGCGTAAACATCGAGGAAATAAACCGTAGACTAAATAAAAAACTGGCTCACATAAAGAAACCAGATTTCCGTAAAATGTTTCACAGCATCCCAGTTGTTTTAAGGTGTAAAAGCATTTTTTGCCAAAATTTAGTAGTACTGGTTTATTCGTGTTTTAGCTAAGTATTAATGCAATTATATGTCTAGCCGTCAATCAATATGCTTAATATTTTCAATTTTACTTTCAGCTTCGAAGCTCATTTTCAAAAGCGTTTGGTAAAGGCAGAAAAGGCGGCGTACCAGGGCACAAGTATGGACCAGGCGGTTCTACAGCTGGACCGGGTGGTTCGTTGTCAGACGTCGAAGAAAGTACGTCTCCGTGTCCTGCGTCGGGAAGTATTGGAAAAGCTGGTCTGGGATCTGGGTCAAGAGCGTATCGGACTCAAAATTCGCTACCTCCTGGTGATATCGCGTCGAATCCGGCATCTCCAGCGCATATAGCGGCGCTTAAACAGCAACGCAATAGTACTACTGGATCTATTGGATCGGCTGGGTTTAGGTAACGATAATATGTCGTGTGGGGTTGTGTTGCGTTATGTTTTTGTTATTTCTGATATTTCCATAGTTAGTGGCCGGTGCCCCCTGACATCTCAGAATCGATCAGTTGACTCATCTGCTTTTTATAGTCTGTACTCCCCAGTAAGCACAAAAACAATTTACATTTTGCAGGCCTGTTAAGCATCATTTACGCCATATTAAACGTCGCGCATGAGCGAGGGTGCTAAACATGGTAAACTGAATTTTAAGCTGCAAAAACTTTATAGGTTCCGGCGGTAAAAAAGGGCTTGCTCCTATCCGCTAGCCAGGAACCTATGGAGACCCTAGTACGTGTGGCATACTTCTATGGGGATAACGCAAATTATTGATATTGTTTTTTGATGATAATTTAGTACGTTTTCTAACGCAAACTCTTTCACCCTTCCGGCCTCGTCATCGGGACAAAAGGGTGTCAGGGCAGGGGCTATACGGTATCATGGACGGCATCTGAAAAACATTTACCTATCCACTCCAATGCTAAATTAAATAGGTTACTGAAACGGTTTCTGAATGGGAACTGAAACGTTAGATATCATTATTTTCAGTGTCTCCGAGTGCAACGTCGAAGAAGCACCCATTGTTGATCAGTTAAAAAAAGAACTCGATTTGAAAGATTCGACACTCACCGATTTACGACTTGAAGCGCTCCAATCGGCAAGTCAGTTGGACAAAGTTCGTGAAGAATTGAACCTGTACAAGGTATCGCTATGATGTAATTTTGTTTTCGAAACCTAGTCTTTCCCGTGTATTATGTTATCGTCATTTCGTTTAATATGATTTTAAATTTAAATTTAAAAAAGTGGATATGACTGCGTTCTGGTTTGGTTTCTTATTTTAGGTAAACATTTGACAATTGGCCATGTATTAATGTTAAAAATGCGATTATCTGAAAGCGGAACACGCACTGGTGTATATCTCGCGTATCAACCAAACTGCTCTTGAGAGTAATAGTAGTATAGGAGTAATAGTAGTATAGCCAGCTCGCGAGACGAAAATAAGTTATTTTTCGGCAGGGGCCAAACTGGTACATAATTTTGCTCGCAATAGTAGCAGTTTGGATCTGGCTTTGTCCAATTAGCAATAACGCAAACTAGCAGTTGCTAGTACCAGTACTTGTTTGGACGCTTTCGGTATTAATTTTTAAGATAACCTCCAACGTGAGTTTTAAAGTGATTAACGCTTCCATTGAATTGATTTTCAGAGCAAATTATGCGAATTAATGTACGACAACGAGCGATTGCGAAGTGAAGTTGCGATGAAAACCAGTTCATCGAGAGCGTCTAGTCAATGTAGCTTGCCGCAACTTGGGCTACAACCTGTTGGATCTGCCCATGGCACAGGATCAACCGTAGGCTTTGGTGTAGACAGCGAATCTGAACGTGGCGGATTCTCGAGCGCCCTCGCCAAGGGCGCTAATGAAGAAGATTGTATTTCAGTTGCGCATAGCATTGGTAAGTTGCGTTAGGTTTTTGGGAGCATTGTTGTCGATATCAGGTGTTTAATATTTATTTTCTAGTTGCAGGAACGGCTCTGCGGTGGTGTGGATGTATCGCTAGATATTGTGAGCCCCATTAAAAATATTCAACCCGCTACTGTCTAGGTGTCTTCTGGGATAATAATTTTGGTTTTTAATGTTGCATTTAATCATTTTCTACTATAACGCATTAAGGTGCGCCAGTGCCGGAGCTGGCCAGTGTGCCCGCCGCTCCCTAAAATTCCGGGGTCGGGGGCCCTCGCGACGATTAAAATATTTTTCAAAATTTTTGTTTAAAATACTGTTTAGGGTGGTGGGGGGGGGCTACTTTTTGGGGTAGGACCCCAAATGAGGGTATAGGGATGAGTGCTCCGGTCGTGAGTTGCGCTAATATTTAAGTTGCAATTAAGTAGGTGCTTGAAGCTATTTTAATAAGATTTTGTTGTAATGGATTGGTATGTATTCCCACGATTTCATACAGACAACAATGATAGAATACATTTTTCGGACGTGACCACCTTTTGTGTTTTCCAGATACGTCAATGATGGAAAGTATGGAAGGGCATCGAGTCAATGTGGCCGTTAATTTAGGACTGCATGGTGATGCCGAAAGGTTTATTTCAGATGTAAGTTATTAGTTGTGCATCAGCGTTTTGCGAACTGCCCGTATTCTCAAATGTTTGTAGCATCTATCATCGGTTGGCAATAATAGATCATGTAACTTTTAAACTAATTTCACATCTCTTACGGGCATTTTTGCCTCACCTATCCATAAAAAAATTTAATGCAGCATCGAAAGGTTTCTTTGTTTCCGTGTCTTATCTGCTAACTATTTCTGTTTGCGACACTGTGAAACTACATGAATTGTTACATGCTTACAGTTCACTTGTACGAACGACGAAGTGCTTATAAGTTCAATCGCTCTAAACGCAAGCATGAAATGGGATCTACTTGATAGCATTATTGAAAAGCTGTTCAAGGTAAGTGCGACTTTAGTTGATTTTATCTGTAAGTTATGGTAATCAAAGCGAACCAGCATGGATTACTATCCATAATCAGGCTCTCCCCTGAGGTACTTTTAACATCGCTCATAATTACGCCAAATCTCTTGTCTACCCCGCCTGAAATTTTATATGTCCACAATACTTTTGCAGGACTATCTCATTCATCTTGATCCAGTGACCAGCCTCGGTATCATGGCTGACGGTATACAAGCGTACAGCATTGGATCAGTCACACGTCAGTTGCCAAATGGACAACCAGCTCCTTCGATACTTCCTGTGGAATGCTTGCCAGTGGTTCACGAATCCGCACAACAGAATAATTCACCTGTGATTCGCGTTACACTCAAAGGTGTCCTTAATTCTTATTGAGCAAGTTATAATTTAACCAATGTATTGGTAAAAATTTTACTTGACTATTTAATAGTAGACAGTGATTGATCCAAGGGTTGAGACTCAACGCATTGAGCCGTTTATTTTCCAAGTTAGGGACAAGAGTTTCTCTACCTTTATAACACTTATTTGTTTAACCAACCAGAACGTTGACACTCCACTTCCGATTTTTTTGTTAGTTTTAAAATTTAATAAAACTATTAAAATACTGTTTCTATGTAAAATTGATATCCATGTCAAAATGGAGTAGAGTGGTTGATATCTAGATCGCTGTAGGACTATATTTGACAGTCTGCATTCAAATAGCGCTTCATTGTGCAAGCGCCAGTTACTAGAAATCTAAGTAAAATTACATTTGTAGCAGAACAGTTTAAACACTGTAGTATACGGGGGTCGCGTCCCGTACATTTTTGGACCCGTTTTGCAGTGAAGATCTTGAAATTTCAGCAGAAAGAAATCACAACGCATTATCTATTTTGTGCTAAACGATTGGTTTGCCGTATTGTAACGTCCATTTTAAATATATTTCTAGGCGTCGCTCAAAGCTCAATAGATGCGCTGTGTTTTCAAACGCTCATACCAAAAAGTAACATGCAACGCCCGATGTCACAGTTACTGGAGCATCGACGCCTTATACTCAACGGAACATGCGGTATTGGCAAAACATTCCTTGCACAAAAACTTGCCGAGTATATTGTACTCAAGTAAAGTTTGATGTTATTTTGTGATTTGAAATAGTTTTTCGTTTTTCACAACACAATGAAATTGTTTCTTTGTCTTTATTGCTACTGAATCCATAGTTAAGTTGAGTTCCAAATTTAGTTGAAAACTTACTGTAAATGAGTTCACTGTGTGATAAGTTATAGCGACTCTTTTAGACCTTTTACACCACCCCGCAGTTATTGAACTATTCAAATTTTGGCATAACTTAGGCTTAAGTTTAGGCTTGCGAAAGGCGGATATGTACTAGTTCATCATTTAATATTATATAAATTGTTCATTATTCTATTTATTCTGTTGTGTACACGCGATTACAGTGCTCTGTTAACTTCAGGGCTGACAAAGAACCAAACACTTCGACCATTGTCAAATATATGCTTGATTCCAAGAATCAACACGAGCTCGAAAGCTGGTTGCAGTCGTACGTAAACCAAATGGAAAATGCTGCAAAGTAAGACTATCAGAATACCATTGGTGGTAAAAGATATTTTTAATTGGCGGGGCGGGCTTTTAGGTTTTCTTTTTATATTTTAAATCATTTAATAAAATCGAGTTTGTTCTAAAAATGCGAATGTGTCAAAGCTGCTGAGCTAAAAATCAACACAGTAGCCGGGTAGGGTTTATTAAAAATTATGCAGGATTTGGAAGCATATCACTGTTTAGTTACAAGTAACGACATTCAGAGGAATGTTACTTATAAGAATAATTGGCTTGCACATCTTCTTAACCATTAAGGTTAATGCTTAGACTTAGACATAAGCGTGGCTCAGGAAAAGGCCTAGGCAACAACTTAGCCTAAAGATTATGTTTAGACGTAGGTAAACGTTGTTATAAGCCTTAGCCTAAGCGCTAAATAATGGTGGGACTGTACTACAGTAGAATACGGTTATAAACCTATTAACAAAAAATCAATAGCATTTGACTTTGTTTATTTTTCTAGCGGAAACGCATCTGAGCTGCCAATTGTGATTATTCTCGACAATTTGCATCACGTTCAAGCGCTCAAAGAATCATTCAGTGCGTTGTTATCGGTTGGAAATGTAAACTTTCCGTACATTATTGGAACAACCAATATGCAATGCTCAACACATTCGCTATTGGTTCACCACAATTTCAGGTAATAAAAATTTACCATTATTGATCATTCAGTGGTTCATCGCATCACGGTGTGAGCAAAAGGGAGCTAAGATGCAACCGTTTTCACAAAAAATTTTCGACTATTCAATTGTTGGAATATTTTGGGCATGATGCCAAAAGTTTTATTTTTGATATCTATATATTAAAGCT
The DNA here is from genome assembly GCA_030248215.1 of Enoplolaimus lenunculus. Lineage (NCBI taxonomy): Eukaryota > Metazoa > Nematoda > Enoplea > Enoplida > Thoracostomopsidae > Enoplolaimus > Enoplolaimus lenunculus. Next base: position 62,755 of record JASANG010003746.1, read on the forward strand.
GGAACGCTCCATATACTTATTTTGGGCAACGTTCCAATGAATTTTATATATGCATGCAAATTAATTGCATATCAGTAAGGTTTTGTTTACATATCTCTAAATAGAAAATTGTTCAGATTTTGTTTGGGCAGAAGTTTCTATTAGTTTACGCGTGCATTTTGTTAAAATATGTGCATGTTTTTTCGATGGGTAATCAATGCAATTTTAAAGTGAATTAGCAAGTGGCGGACCAAAAAATATTTGGTGAAGGATAAAAATTTGTAAATATTTCAAAACAGTGAAAAATTCATCTCATTTTTGCCCATACATGGCAGCCTGTGTCAATGGGCTGCCAAATCCGCCGCTGCCCAACAGGACCCATGGGGCACCAGGCTCCACTTCCACAATGTGCATGTATGATTACCTCAAAAAATTGGAAATTTGGTAACATACAGTGAACCAAATTCGGATGCTTCAATTAGATCAACTTTGGTGTGATGATATTTAGGCCGAGGATTAGAGTGTTGACCTATTTCAAAAGTGTTGCACCTCTGCTCTACGCTTGCAATGATTGCTTGCATGCAGCAGAATTGCACCTTTTGGTAGATCCAACACAGTGCTCAAAATCCCGAAGCGATTCAATTATACCTGTTGTATATCTGACCAAAGTTATATCTTAATATACGAATGGGCTTAAGTGACTTTCAAACAAAGTGACCAAGTCATAAAACTCATAATGGGACAACGCTAACAAAAATATGCCAATTATTGCATTTGGGGGCATTATATTTCTAAACGTATATATTGGTTTTATCAATGTCACACTACCTTTTGTAGGGTTTTTGGGTAACAAGTACTTTATTATGTTTGTCAAACAGTCTATACTTGCAAATTAATAGGATGCTCACTAATTAGCATATTATCTATTCTAATTACTGCATAAAGCATATTGTTATTATGTTGGTTCGAGCTTCGCTCAATACGTGTCAATGAAACTGTTTTGAAAGACGTTGAAATTATTAAATTAAAACATAATTTTTTTAACAATCACATTTCCTCCTACTATAGATGAAAAATGTAGTCGAAAATTAAAGTCGTGACTGTTTGTTATAGATTTGTGCTTTGGCGCAACCACGCCGAACCGATTCGTGGTTACTTGGGCCGATATTTAAAACGAAAGTTAGTAGCAAAAGAAATTGAAGAAGGCCGCCGCTTGCCTGAATTGGGCCGCATTGTTCAGTGGATGCCAAAAGCATGGGAACATATCAATAAGGTTAGTGCTATTGAAAATTTTTGGATATTGTGGAATTTACCGGGATCCATCCGAGAAATTCAGATTATAAATAAGTTATTCATATTCTTTTTGGATAAAACAGATATTACTAACTTAAGATACAAGTTTTTGTTATAGTTTTACTTTAATGTGCTTTCATTGTAATCATCTTTTACGTTAATGGCATTTGCTTCTCTTCTACGCTAATTTTTTTTAATTTTTGTTTTAGTTTTTGGAACAAGTTAGCCGTTCAGCCGAAGTTACAATTGGGCCACGCCTGTTTGCTTCTTGTCCAATGGATCTCGCAAAGTCGCGAGAAATGTTCATTGAATTGTGGAATCATTCGATTGTTCCGTATTTGCTTGAAGCAGCCAAAGAAGGCAAACAGGTACCTTTGTGTACAAAATTGACATCCCTGCAATTTCATTTCAGAGATTTGGCGTTTAAAAACAAGCGAAAATAAATATATCACATGTATTAGCGATTAAGCATTGGTGGATCCATGGCGTAAAGCTCACGTGCAACCTAGGCCCCCTCACAGGGATTGTCGCTTGCCGGGGTTTTCACCATTACACGTGACCCCTCCGTCAAAAATTTCTGGATCGGCCACTGCGTGATGGATATTTATCGAAATCAATGGGAGGAAGCCTTAACGCTGAGTTTTGTCATTTTCAGCTGTATTCGTTTTTATAAGCAAGTTTGCTTCGCCAAAAAATTTCCTGTTGCAAAGAACTAAAAAGCGGGCGTCTGACGGAGGCGACTTTGGAACTTGAGGTTCTGCCACCTGAACCTCTTATTTCCGAACTGCTTAAAATTAACTTGCATATACTCCTCTAGCTTAAAAATTGTCTTACCATCTTTTTAGTATTTTAGCTCATTTAGTTAATTTGGATGCTTATTAATGTTCGTTGTAAAATGTTTTAATAGAAAACATTATTGATGACTATACGATCTACATTTATGTGGGCTATATCCTCATTTGAAAGTTCTTTGTAAACATATGTAGCGAGCAAGAAATTTTTATGGTTATTCTGAACGCCAAGAAACGAGCTTTTTTTCCTCGTCTCTTCGAAAAATTTGGCAGTTAGTAGTAACTCCCCTCTACCTTATTTGTACGCTAAGATCGCAGAGACCTTCACTAAACGCTACCGTCATTGTTGCAGATGAACCAAATCAACTGGCGTCCAGGAAGCTGGGAAGATCCAGCAGGTGAAATAATTCGCAGTTGGCCATGGTCAGAACCGCCTGATACATCGTTCGCTCGATTACGTTTCGAAGACATTGGCGGCGATGTGCAACCCCCAATTTTACACCCGCCTCCACCGCAACGGTCAATGTCGATTGGAAATGCAACAAGCGCTGGTGGAGCAACAACAACAACAACAACTCTGATTGGATCTGGCAACAACACTAGTAGAGCACCAAGTGAAACTGGTCAGGTTGCGAAATTATGGAACGAACAAGAAAATGATCCACTGGTATGTTGATAATAAATTACTTATTGCACATTTTGATCGTTGATCAAGCCTGTAGTCAGCACAATTTTGATGTCAATCCTCACTCTCTTGGTAACATAAGAAACGGTTCCTGTCTACGTTTCTACAGAACGTAACCTGATCTTTTCAAAATTCCAGATATGTCCATATTGTACCTTGCATATTCCGTACTAATTCAAACTTTAGCATTTAGCTTGTTGAATAATGAAATATGGATGATGTATTTTAAATTTGTGTATTGACCGTTTTGAATTAGGTTACACAGAAGGCTGGTATTGATGCAACGGAAAACGAATGTCAAAAAATTTTAGTACATCTATTTACAGATACAGATTATACTCACTATCTTGAAATACTTCAGGAATCTCCTTATCATGCAGCAACCAGTTGTCGGAGACTGTGATTTGGCTTGTATTCATCAAAAATACGCGTTCAATTCCTTGTCAGAACTATCGTTTTTACTGCATTTCAAATTTGTATACCGCCAAAAATTGAAAACTTCCCCCACAATTAAGGTTAAGGCTTAGGCATGCTTTTTCCTATAACACTGAGTCTAAGCGTAATGTGAGGCAAGAGTACAAGTATCCATTTCCGTAGCTCGTGCTAGACCGTTAAGGAAGTCGTTTTGCGATTGGTTAACGTTTTGCTGGTGATTAAACATCACTTTTCTTTGTTTTAAGGCAATGTTACTTCGTCTGAAAGCAGAACAAGAAGCCGCTGCAGATTCAGATCTCGATTCAACGCTCAACTATCAAACTGAAGGCTGTGTATATAGTAACAATTGAATGGTATCAGTTATTTTGCGCAAATATTTTACTGGTTGGAATAATCGTTACCAATGTGATAACCCGATGTAATTAATTGGTCAACAGTTTAACCACTGTTTCAGAAAATTAATTAGTTGCAAGACATGAATAGATATTGTGTGATGTAGATTGCGTAATGCATGGTTATTTGCAGTGTAATTTTTCGATCGGCCTGAAATGAGTTTAGTTAAAGCTAACACCCTTCGTTTTGCCTAAGGAGGTTTCAACAAGTCAAACTTTCGAGTTACATTTGTTTTTAGACGTTAGGTATAAGTTAAGTTTCCGAGTTCCTGCATAGTGCAAGGGGTGAAACGCTGCTTAAAATTCGGTATGATCATGCAAAATAATATTTTTCGCAAACATTTGGCTGTTGTAAACCCATGCAGCTTTGAAAATTATCTGGTTTTGCATTACTTCGGCTTAAGCTTAATTGAGTCGAGCGTGTGGCGGATAGCGTACAAGTATCAAGCAATTTGCAATTTTTTTAGTTTTCTGATCATTGCTTAAGCCAAAATTAATTTCAGTCTGAAGATAAAAATCAATACAACCTTATGTTGGTGATAAACAGTTGTGTTTACTCTTGAAAATTCATTACTGTTTCGAATGCAGTTTTTACTCGTATGTTATCCTTGTTGACTTGGTAATAATTACGAACAACTCCCATAATTATCATAAAAGTATGTACGTTACATGTAATTTTCACGGTTCATATTGTTATTGGTAGCAAAAAATGCTAGTTTTCACAAAATATAAATGCCACTCGGAAGAATAGTTTAGTTCCACTCGGTTTGCAGATTTGTGTGCAATTATTGAAATTGACCCAGACACTCAACGGAAATAGTGCAGACTATATTATGCTCCGAAATTAAATCCGTTTATTTAAATTTTATTAATTTATATACTTTTCAATTTTGGTATTTGGGCTTTTGATATTTAGTTACGTATTCATTAACCAGTGTACCTGGACATTGCACAGCCGGTAAACGTATTAGTGGCGCGAAGCTAGAATGTTGGAGACAACAAAAATAGCAAGAAGGCTTTCACTCCTGAACCCCTAATTACGCCTTCCCTGTAAGTCCCAGTGAATTGTTTTAATCACTCGGTCTGAGTTAGGACTTTCAGAACTCAGAATTCTGAGTCAGTAAAACTCAGTCTGAATTAATTATTCAACTTACGCGGAATCAACTGAACTTAGAGTGAGTTAATGTTTACTGTTCTTAACTCAAAAGTAATTAACTATCTAGCTGAGTTGGTTAATCAACTCATTGGAATTTACAGTGTTGTTATCCTACAGATTTAATGTAAAAGCGTCAAAATTATTGAAATACCAACCGTTTAAGCACGTTTCAATTTTGATATGCTTCATTTCTGTACTTCAAGCTATCTCCATATCTTCTAAGGTTATCGCTTTTGTTGGCGGGCCTGCCTCGTGGACTTAAGTTTTGTGATCAACGTTTCTTTTTGACCCTTTTGATTCAGCTTTAAATTATTTGGGTTTATGAATTACTTATACTATACGTAATAAAATGTAATGGCAATTGCATATTTATGAGCGATTCTTGGACGGTTATTGTAGTTTTTATGAGCTTAGCCGCATTTTTTATTTATTTTTACGATATATGGCAGACTGCAAGCGGAGGTAAAAAAAATGCCGGACCGGAAGTCAACAGATTTTGACAAAACCGGAGGTAAGTCGAAATTATAGGTAGTTAAAATTGACCTAATATCTGTAAGGTGTTGTTCAATCTTCTGGTCCTTGCTTATTATTTTTACGAAATGTCAGTAATGTTTGCCTCAAAATCGAACCAAAGGCTAAAAACGAAACGCCCCAAGCAAATACAGCAAAAAAAAATTTGTAACAAAATGCAAAATTCCTCAACCGAAATTGCCGGAACCGCAGGCAGAAATTCTGCTTAGCCGGCGGTCGATATTCTATTGTGCCAGCGTTATTTTTCTGCATGACAAAGCTGTGTCGCGGACAGGCGCACAGATCTCGCCGTTGCGTTTAATGATATGGAAAACTCATTTACACGCTATGGAAAGATTTGAAACTACAAAGTTCACAGAATTTGGACAATACTCATTTGGATTTCGTTGAAACCTAAAGAATTAAACGTCAATTTTACAAGATTTTATGCGATTCATAAATAAACATCGTAAAATAAATAGCACGTGAGAAAACCTACTCGAAATGAGGTGAATTTCTCAAACAAGCCCTATATGCCCAAAGGAAAGCGTAGGGATAGCATATAATTTCCGGCACATGTTACTTTTCGGGCTGTCCCGGTTTCTGGTGGGTGTGTAAAAGAGTAGGCTTACATTGTAGATCACATTTTTTGCTTAGGCTTAGGCTTAGGAGTACGCTTTTGCAACGCTTAGCTTAGGCTTTGGCTTATGAATACGCTTAACCTACTGTTACGTCTCTAAAAGTAACATTGGTCGATTTTCCGATAAGGTTACGCTAGCGTAATTTTATCCGGTGGAACATTATTCTGTAACACTGGTAATCATATGCAGATATTACCAGGAGTAACTTGCACGTAAACTCAACATATGCAATCGGTGTGGCTCAATCAAACAAAAACCTTGGCTACGCTTATGGAAACATTATTTTATGTTAACTTTACATGATACTTTTTCGTTATCGTCATCGAAGCACACTTTGGTGCCAGTTCACGCAAAACACCCCCGAATCCGTCCACTAATAATATGGCAGCGACAGTGGTAAGTGTTACTATAAAAAGCGTCCCGTTTTCCCGAGAGACAGCAAGGTTTACGAGTGCAACTAACCAAGTTGTTGACATTTGCCAGCTATTTGTGCTTGGCAGCAGAAATCTGCGGCAGGCTTGTTTTGAGCAAACGAGAAAGTAGATCAGTTTCATATTTGTGCTGGGAAAACGCCCTGTTTCGAGCAAACGGAAAAACGGCACGGGGGCAGCTACTTTGTATTGATTTTGTCTGGAGGGTTGCCGCCCAGCTGCTACCCCCGCGCAACTGAGAAAGAGCCGGAAGGAGAATAACTGGTAACAATAAACAACAACAAGCAACAACAAAATGAATGCACAAACAATAGTAGAAAAGGTTTGCTATCTCTTGCACTACTGATGTTCCTCGGGAAAACGGGACGCCCCTAAAAGTAACATTGGCCACGATTGCTATACAAATAAATATCACGCAAAAAATACCGAATTTAACGAAATCGCTACCGAAGTAGGTACATCACATTTAAAATCGTCTTTACCCACTCGTTTCTGAAAATTTCTTAACAACTTGCGTGTTGAAATAAAACAGTAAACATTGCGGATGATATATATTTGTATTCACTGCTCACCAAGTAGCGTCTTGCTCTAGAGGCCTCGTGTTCGTACTGCGCTGGTCGCTATGCCCAGTCTCAAGAATTACGATACACAGTCTGTTGATTGCTTAAAAATTGTCTAAGTGCGTTCTTTTTAGCTATTTTTCTTCGCATAAATAAAAACGCTATTACACCGCCTGTACATCCGGCAAGAACACAAAAAACTACAGCGCCCAGCAAATAAAAAACCGCTCGTGAAAGGCAGACTTGGGCCGGTTGATCGGACACAATTGGTCCGTTGTCTTGTGACACGCCGCCGTTTGTATGGCCGCCTCTATGGCCCTCAACATGCCTTTGAAGATGCCGCCATCCTTTAGGCAATTCGTTCAGTGTATCGTTTAAATCGAGGACGTTAAATTCGCGAGTTGCTACGTCGATTAAAAATTCACGTTGCTCCCTTGCGAATTCTGGAGGTAATGGATGGTTTCTTCCGTTTTCACCTTTAAACGACCTTGTTTCTCGTTTATTTTTCGAGTTATTGTTTCTATTGTATTTATTGTTTGTGTGGCGAATGCTGTTATATCTGTTATTGTTGTATTTGTTGTCATTGTTGTTATGGTTGGTGTTGTTGTTGCTGCTGCTGTTGTTGTTGTTGTTGTTGTAGCTGTTTCTGTTGCGGTTGGAAATACTATTGCGTTTGTTGCTACTGTTAATATTTGCTGTTTTACTTCTCCATTGAGTTGCGGTGACCGTTTTTATCACCGACGCTTTACCGGATCTCGAAGGAATATTGTCTCGTTTATATTGTGCGTTGGGTAGACTTTCTAATGGCGGCAGACGAAAACTGATCTGATCTTCGCGAGGCAACGGATGTGGATGTCCGTCTGAAATTGCTAGGCCATCGTGGGGACCTCGTCGGCTAAATTGGCCGCTGTTTGGCAACGGTTGAGGTGGATGACCTCCGGCAAACGCATCTGGATTGTTTGGCAGGACGTTTTCAGGACCTTCTTGACCAGATGTATGCGGCGGAAGACCACCGCGGTAGTCATCGTTTGGTCCTGAGGTTCGATCTCCTTTATAGTTGTTGTTTGCTTGAGGTGGTGATCTATCCGGGTAGTTACCGTTAGGTGGGGGAGGTACGCCACGATACGCTTCTCTTGATACCGGTGTGCCATGTCTATCGATCAGGGGCTGGGCTTCAGGTGGTGGGGGTCTGCCGTTAAATCTACCATTTGCAAGGGATAAATCTCCACGAACGCCTTCGTTTGGATTGGACCTGGGCGGCAAATTTTCCGGGTAGTTTCCATTTGGTGGGGGAGGTGGGTGTTCCCCAGCGTTTGGGACAGGTAACGGAACTCCTTCGTATCGCGAAGATACAGGGCGCACCGGTGGCGGCCGGCCGTTGTTAATTGGTTGATCGATAGGTCCAGAAGTTTTGTAGTTGGGGCTGCCTATTCCGGTGGCATCGGAGCATGAGGGAATTGGACAGTAGTTGTCTTCACGAAGAATTAAAGAGACTTGGCATTGGAAATATAAAGATGGACGATCGGCGTATCTAAATAGAAATGTAACTTTCTAAGTACGGTAGTTCAGCCTGCTTTTTAGACAGTAACGTTCACACATGTGGTCAAATGAAAGCAGGTTATGCCGTTATAAAACGGGGCCGTGGATTCATTATTACGAGCTTCCGTGCGATATAGGTGTTATTACTAATCATTTGTTGCATAAAGTATACTATGAGCAACATTGACTGACTATTCTCAGGCTACAGTTCATTGCTGTTATACTAAAGCGTTAATGTATTAACAACGCTCTAATCGAGATGCCGAGTTAAAATTTTACCTTAAAATAGGATCTTAGATAAAATTTAAAATATTCTTGCGAAACGGAGGTAATTACGAGGGTCGCATTTCATGCGTTATCCTTTCGTTCCGGATAAACTCAAAAATAGGCAATTAAGAAAGATATGTTGAATGGTGCTAATTGTCTTTCGATACAATTCTGGGAAATCACTAGGGGCGCAAAAAATCCAGAAACTTCTAAAAACGAACCATTTAAAAAGGAACTATTCTATGCAAACGCACTGTTAATTGTATAAACTATAAATGTAAATGAGCTTATGTGGCAGATCCAAGATGTCCCTGTGCGGGCGTATACCTTTTGGATTTAGAAAATTCAGTTTTTAAAATGCGTTTTAACAAATGTTTTGATGCGTTAAAAAGTAACAAATCTCGCCAAGTGCTTGAAATAGTATTGCATTTCCGGCACATATTTGGGAATCTGGTTATGAGACATATATACTGTAAAAGATTCAGATGAGCTATTTTGTAGCAAAATTTTTTCAGCCTAGTTTTAGTGGAGGGATACATACCATCTTTCCTATCTCCGCTACTGATAAACATATCTGTTGTACTATTTTTGTTACTCTATACAATCCAGCGTGTTCTAAAGCATGTCAAAATACATTTTATATAATTTCTTCTGGTCTCATCAAAACTTTCTGACAAAAATATACGTCTATCTTCCACTGTATACATCCATGCTTAAAAACACCGCTTACTTGAATACATGAGTTTCCTGTCCTGCGCTCAAATCACCGGTATAATCTAAATTTTGCATTAAATAGCGATCCGTTGAGCATCCATTATAGTCAATGATTTCAACAACGTTACCATGTCCATCATCGACATAACACGAATGTATTCTCATACAAAATACTCCTGCAGTCGGAGTTTCGCACGTCCATTTGTGATACACTGGTTCACCAACTATGGCGTATCTGCAAACATGCATGGTAATCCAAAGGCTGATAACTAAGAAAGCCTTAGGGTTGTTTATCTCTTTAGATAAACTTTTTCCGTTGGAAAATGTTTTGGCTTTGAATATAAATTATACAAAATCCTATGTAGCCACGCTTCAATTCGGCTGTACCACTTATGTAACTCTAATTGCGCTAATTGGCTTTCATGGATTCTGATTTCAGCTATTGAATTCTATATCAATTTACAGATTCTAACTAATTACGAGATATGAACCCGAATTGATTCAGGTTCAGAATGGGAACCCATCAGCTTATCACCGACTCTTATTCGGGTCGCGATCGTACTTTCGCTTTTAAACAGTAACCAATAAGAAAAGACTGCAGAAAATTGCATCCAATAGTTTTACCTGACAGGTTCGCCATACGGTCCACCACGTAAAACTTCATATCGACATTGCGGCATAAATACACGATCAGTTAGAACACTTTCTGTTGACATCATTGACACGTCAAGTTGTTGTCTAACGGTTTTACTTGCTTCCATATAGTAACATCTAACTTCGTAAGCCCTGTCAACTTTGGTTATGAACGCCGGATGGAATGTAATAATCACTACTGTTGTTAGATACATTCCTGGCGGATTTAGAGATCTGAAACAAAAATGAACATTGTAAATGTAAAACAAGTGCTTAGGTAATTACCTACTACATACGCGATTGACCTTCCGTTGAAAAACCGTTTTAAGGAATAACCTAAAATTGTTGGCTATTTTCGGTTGTCTCCAAGATGTCGTTTGCCCATCATAGGCCAATTTGGAAACTATTTTCAAATATGATTTACTCATGACCTGTAAAGATCATTTCACTAACAAGTCTGTTGATTTTGAGAAATTCTAGTTTTTTGTCTTCAGCTGTACCGCAGTTCAACCACTTCGAATGTATTAATGAGAAAAAAACGAAATTCAGGCTAATGTAAAGAACATGTGACGGAACAGTATTATAAGCATATTCGTAATCCTACTCATGCCGGCTATTGAGGTAAGTATATGATAAGGATTTTTAATCAATATTATACCGGTAATACACACGAAAGCTTCACTGTATAATGATCGGTTTTCGATATTTTTTCGCAACAATAAACTTTATAAGTGTATTTTTTTCAGATAGAAACCGTGATTACGTCCCAAATTCTAATCTACAAGAATAAGAAATTTAGCTTAAACAATCCGCAATCTTTACAAATGCCGCCGGTACCTTTGACGCCGTGTTCCGCATTCGGTAAACGGGACATTAATTGTAGCGACGAAACCGGGTGCAGCGTCCGTTCGACAATAATCAATGTCGTAATGGCCCTTGACATAGACATGGCCATCGAAATGATTCTTAAAAACGTAACAAGATAATTCATTTCGCTACGCTTAAAGTAAAAGATTTAAATTATATACTTTATAAAACGTTTTCCGCCATTGCTATCGCGAATTAACTACAATTCGCTTGCCCGACAACTTGTTGCCTAACGGCGTCTTAAAGCCTATGAATAAATCAAAGCATAATCCGAAGCGAATTCTGCGCCCAAGTCTAAGTGTAATAATGGGCGACGAATTGTCGAGTCGATGAATTTTCGGATTGCAAGTTGTCGGTTGACAAATTGAAGTGATACCACAAAATACATATCTTTGGATATGTTTACGAACTGGGTAATAAATGCTGGACAAATTTAAAAGTCGTAAACTTATGGCTCATCTTGGTCATTTATATATATGCATTTGAATGTTACGACTTAGGTATCGGTCACTTGCAAGGGCTTTATTGAGGTGAGGAAGGTTTCCTGGGTCTATTCACTTTGAATTTTTTGTCCAGGATATTTTAGGCACTTTTTCAATTAACAAGGAACTCTCATTTCGAAAATTTTTTACGACTTGATGCCCTTTAAACTTTGTTTACGCCTTTCGGTTTGAGAGAGCATAGCCACATGTAAACACATAATTTTATGACCACGACGAACTAGATTGTTGACAAGTCTGCTTTACTGTTTTACTATCACTTGAAATTTCGCGAAAGAATATATCCTCTCTATCGGCTTACTTATATTAAATTTAATGGAAAATTTTTCAGTTAGTATCTTTAATGGAAAAATTTTCAGTTAGTATCTATAACCATTGACTGACCGTACCTGAGTATTGAACGAAATATAAATATTTTCGCTGCCACAGTCGATTTCTGGCTCCCCGATGACGCCGTTATCAACTGGAATAGCTGTGATTACATTTAACCACGATAATAACCAGCCAAATGTTATTAATTTCGAGGTTACATTTATCGGTAACCAGTACAGTGGTACATGTTGTAACAGAGTGTTCATGATTAAAGATTTGGGAATATACCTATACTACTCGGTGTCTTCTAAAAGTATATAATTTATAAATTCAGCCAAGTATTAAGATTACGCTTATATTTTAAAACAATGCCATAACGAGCAGACCCTGCGAAAAAAATTTAAAAAATGACAAGATGCATATTGAATTTTGCAGAATTTTCAAGCGGAGATGAAATGTTTAGCCAGAGGGATATTTCTGGTATGGATCCTGTAGTCCTAAAGGCTTTGTGTGATATTGAAAAAATCAACGTTTTACTCAAAACCTGCCGGTTGGGCTGTGCACATAGGGTTTTAGCATCAGGAGACGGTTTCAAATTGCTCCAGCTGGTAATTTTTACAATTTTTTACTTTGTAAACGTACTTGTATATAAATGAATGAGGTAACCCAAGGATGCTTTAGCTACACTCCTTGCATATAGCTACCGGTACTTTGAGCGGTATTCGCTATTCATTGAGGGGGAGAAAAAATTAATATTATTTATAAACATTAATGAGAACTAACAGTTCGAACAAAATGACGTATTTTTTCAGCAAGAGCAAAGCCAAAGGCAACAACTTTCAACATGAGATAGTGGAGACGTGAAACATCTCAGTTAATAACTGAAAAAATGCAGCTGTTTCACAATTTGAGGGTAAGTAATATCGCTATTAAGTAGATAAAGTTTCAGTCCGAAAAACGTAGAACATTTAGAAAAAAAATAATTTTGCTTAGCGTAAATTTGTGCACATCATAATCCTAATTAAAACGATTTATATTCAGTGCTAAAACTTAGACTACTTCTACTCAATTACAACTGTTTCTAGCTGGACTATTTGATAAGTATTTCGTGGCAACTTTGCCAGTGGGTCGGTAGCTGCTTAATAATACAAAATGACATTCGGAAATGCAGATGTCTTATTTTCCAAATCCGTATTCAGGTAAGCAAACTCTAAACGTACTTGATTTACTGGTACTGGCGGAGCCAGCATTTCATTCCGGGTACGTATAACCTTATCTGTGAAAGTTTTCAACGAGCAAGAACATCACTTTAGCACTCGGAAGGATGTTTTAAAATCAGTAAAAAAACGTCTTGTGTAATGTCTCGTAGAAATATCGCCTTACATTTACATTTGTATATACACAATCCTACGGTGTTTACAGTGGTAGAATTTAACCACTGTCATCAACTTGGTTCGGTGGCAAATAGCATATTAATATTACAGACGACTCGCCAAAACTATAATTAATAACTATACTTTGCACCAAAATCAAATTAAATATTTAGCAAAAAACATACTCTTTTGCTGGATTCAAGTGAACTCAACTTTATCAATAAACTTATAGCAGTTAATATTATCAAAAGGACAATGGAAACGCTGAAATGGTAGATTTTGCACTTATTAAAATTTGATTGATAAACTACGAAGAAGTACGCACAAACCCACTTTGCTCAAATCAAATATTTACCTGTATCCAGGAAGTTCCAGTTCACACGAATTTACATTCACCATATATTTCCTCAGATGCTCGGGTTTAATGCCTGAGTAAGCAGATTCTTCGTACAGTTATTTGTTTTTTTTATTTCAAAACCGCTCGTTTAAAGTAAATAATCATTTAGGATTTATTGAGGCATTTCTTAACATTGTACTATCCTCATGATCAGTAGAGTTTAATAAACGATAGGACGGGGTACATCTCCGCCTCCTGTTTGTCTTTTTCGATTTCATAGATCTTGGGTTTTAAAGACGTTTCTAAAATGTTCGCACGATGTTTTGAGGAAACAAACAAATTTAGTTTCACTTTTCAAACGCAAAGATTATTTTTTGCGAGCTTTAAATCAGTCTGTATACTGACAGATGTTTCAAAACACGGAACTTTTAAACTAATCAAGTTTAATCGCTTTATAAGCTGGATATTGATGATTTGTTATGAGCGGCGTTCAGCTGAAATCATATCCATGTAAGGAATTAACGCGACATTGTCAGTGAAAAGCATTTCATTGCAGAATTGAAGTTTGCTGTATAAAGCTGCAAGCAAAGTATTCCGTATTGTAAATTTTATAAATTTTAATTCACAATTAACTTTCAAAAGTACAAGTGATTTTGTTAAAAATAACATCAACCGTTGAAACTAAAATTTTTCAAATTTGACTGTGATTTTTAACACCGTATTTCACAGACATACAGTTTTATCATTTCTTTAGAATTGTGAAGGAATATAAAATGTTTTGAATAGCCTCTGGCATAACAAAGATTTCAGTCAACTATTTGTTCATAGTCAGACGTGAACGCTAAATTTGACTGTCCCAAGGTCAAGAAGAACCATAGAGGGTTTAAATGTTTGATGCCGTACAAGCGAAATTTTATTTGTTTGAAAAAATTTCTTTAAACGTGAAGCTGTTTTTATATATTAATAACAAGTCAGTAGTAAATATTAGCAAACGCTGCGACCAGCAGCTTTTTATGCATTTTTTGAAGCTGTGATCATTATAGGCTGGATCACTCTTAAAAATTAACCAAGATACAAACAAACCAGTATATTTCCTAGCGGAACGACTATTATATATAACAAATACAACGAAAGAAAATTAAAACAAGGGAGGGCAGAGACCAGATACTGTCACCAAACATCCGTACTCCTTAAAAAGCGTGAAAGAATGATTATTACGATCCATGCCTATATAAAAGCTGGAACGCCCACATCCGTATTTTGGGCAGCGTTCCAACAGATTTTTGTTTATGTTACCCATGCAAATTAAGGCAGTATGCAGTATGTTTCGAATGTTTATATATCTGCAAAGCAATACAGCTTTTAAAAAACTATTTTTAAAATTTCGTTCACAGAGTATGAGGATATCAGGCAACATTTTAGCCTAGGCCGGAGTAGCCTAAGTCAGGGTATAACCTGATGTTCGTTTTCGTGTTCTTTTCCGGTAAAAGTCCGTTTCCGTTTCAGAAATAACGGGAATTCTGTTATTTTTACATTCAAAATTAGTTATAAATCACGTATGTAACTGGCAATTTTTCGCTACAAATATGCTATGCATCCGCCGTTTTCATTTGCGGTTAAACTTCTTTTTGAATAAACTTAGGCTAAATAAAGCGATTCACTCCGTTTATATCCATAAATATTTTTAGTATATTATTGAAATACCGGTGAATATATGCACGTCTCACGCCACAATTGTGTTAGCAGAATAGTTAAACAATTTTGAAACTTTTATCGGTTTTCCATTTTCGTTATTTTGATCACTATCCGATTCCGTTATTTTTACAATCCGTTTACACCCTGGCGTTAGTCCAGTGTGCAACTACGTGTACAGTTAATAACTATAGGCGCCTGCCTACAAGGAGACAGGAGGATTTGGAAACTCAGTAACTGGGAAATCAAAACTTAAACTAAGGACTTGGCATCTGTTTAAGCTTAGGCTTAGGTTTAGGCTTAAGTTACAGCTTTGGATTTGGCTTAGGATTAATAGGTCAGTTCACATAGTCAATATACGGGCCAATAAATAACTGGGCTACCAAAACCCTTCTTTCGAGATATGTGAATAGCTTTTAGTACTGTGCGAATAAGAAACGGGTCTAGCCAAATCCACGAAAAATTCGACGGAATACCTACATATATGCACGTGTATAATATTGACTGATAAGAGAAACAAGCTAATTTTATTTTGAAAAAGCAATGCAATTTTTACTCATTTAAAGTTAATCGTAAGCTTAATCCTGTTGCATGATAGCAGTTAAAAGTTTGCGCTCTAAACTACATTAATGTAAGATTGTTGTAGAGTATCCGATTGTAAATTGAGCATCACAACATAAAATTTAAAGGGTCTACGCGGAATAGAATAATATGAAAGTTAATTTTTATGTACATTTTGGATTTTTTTAATATTTAAAAAATAAAACAAAAGAAACGTAGTACTGGCATTTGCGCATATATTCATTTGCGGCCGGGCAGCCTCAGCCTGAGCTCTGTGAAGAATATATTTTGTTTTTAGTGTTGAAGAAGCGATTTGAAATCAAAATGATACTTATCTGCCATTTAATATAATGACGACTGAAAAGTGTACGAGCACGATAAAAAATGGAACGTGAAGGGCGTTAAGTACTCAGATTGCTGAATGTTCTGGTATGAAATTAAAAAAATGATAGTCTTGCTGAGATACCAACGTTTAGTACACACAAAAAGTTAGGATTTGTTTTCGAGAATATAATACTTGCGAATGGTATAAAATATTTATATTCATGGTCTAAAAACGGGGTTGTATACTATTCTTCCCCTCTTACCGGCAATTTTTTCCCTTAAGGTAGGAGATTCCTCCCACCCCCCCATGTGATATGGTTCTTTCTCGCAGTGAAGTTAAATTATAATCTTGCCAAGTAAGTCAAAGCCGTAAATCTATATAACGATTTTGTGAATGATAAAGTTATCTCATTTTAAAATGATAAGAACGCGACTCAGTATTTAAGAAGGTTTTATATGCATTAAGCATCAGCTGTAAAATTACCATTTACCAAACAATGTACTTTATAAACATATAACGAAAAACTTCTACTGCTTTAATATATTGTATCCTTATAGCCAAGATGAAACGCTCAAGTTTATCCTGACAATCCTGGCACAAACCATCTGGAAATCAGACTTTTTTAACCTTTAGCAGCTGAAAAACATGTATGCGGAAGAGATGGTTCGCATTCGAAACCGTAAGAACATTATGGGTTATGCATTAGCCCCAGTAAAAGCCACGCAAACCACCACTCCAACTGCATTTATCGACCACAGTATCAACACGTAAGTTGTCCATCAAGCATACATTCTGCATGAACAGTACTAAAATGGCATTTAGAATCGCGGACCTTAATTGGAAAAATAGTATACTGGAAAGAATCGTTTACGACACGGCAACGATTCAACCACATCGCTAATATAGCTAGCAACGTTACCAATTGTTAGATTAGCCAGCCAGTTGTAGCAGCACCGACCCCTGAGATGGACGTATTCAGAATTTTTGGTCGGGGGTACCACACCAAAGATTTAACTTTTTATATTAACCTGAAATTTTTTAAAATTGAAAGACTATTTTTTGTATGTGGCATATATACAAAATATAAACGTTACCGAACCGCCCTACCTTTTTTATATTCAACTTTCAGCAGCACTTCGAAGGTGTCACGAAGTTTAAAGCAGATTTTGAAAACATTCGCAGAAATTATTAAACTAAAACGCGACACGTTTGTCAGCACAATCGACCGAACGATACAACAATATGAATGAGTTGAATATGGGTACGAGTTTCCCGTGATGGCCCTACAGAAATTCAGGGAAACAATCGAGAAAACACGCAAATTTCCACTTCAACATATTTGCAAAACCGGTGAAAAGTTTGCAATGACGATATGTTAAAATACTGTTTATGATACGACAGATGCCACAGCTGTTATGCGGCTGCTGCTGCTATATTACTTGTCTTATCACTTTTGCATGAAAGTATATGCATAGTTGGAAATATGTCCCAATTTACGTAACCGTAGGCGTTCCAGTTTATCCAAATAGTTTTTTCCGCTATCGTTTCCTTTTTTGTTGCAGTCCATTGGGTACATCAACAATCCACATTCAGTAACGGATCCAGAAAATCCAGGTGGGGGATGCACAAGTGGAAAATGTTAAGTTTTGGCACATGTTCATACGTATATTTACGCATATAAAAACAACCACAAGTTACACACAAACTCATGCGTACACAGGTAGGCTAATCCATACCTCATTTCTGCTGGATCCGCGCTTATATAAACTTATATATTTAAACACAGACCGCACCATGGCTTAGAAATTGGTCAGAGCGCATAAAAAATTTTAGTTGTGCTGAGCTACGGGGCGAAGCACCTAAAGAACTGTGAAATCTCGAGATATTGGAACAAACATTTGCATTGTAAGTTTGATTTTAACCCTAAAAAAATTTGCACTTGGCAGATAGTGGGAGGATGCATACTCCCACCCCCCTGGATCCGCCCTTGCGTGCATTTTGTTTACAATTTTAACATTCACCTAAAAACATGGTCGGTACTTTTCACTACTTCCTACACTGTTACACATTTATGAGACATTTTACAAACCTTGCGGTGCTGCAGTTGAAAGTTCAAAACCTTTTGCAGTGGTACAATGTTATGCTCATATACTAATGGTGACCTGTAAATTGTTCTTGCCGTTTTAAATTACCTTCCTGAAAAATGAAATCTGTTTGATCTGAAAATTATACTCTTCGGTTCAGCATTACGTGTTTTAGCGCAAAATTGCAAAATATTGATTTTTAATTAGCAAAATTGCAAATCGTAGAACAAGGTTTGCTCGACTGTAACATTTTTTACTCATGTTTTCAAAACAATTCGACCGTGGTGCTAATTATTTAATTATTCGCCAAAGTGCAAACGTATAAATTTCCAATCCATCAAAGTGTACTTGCACCGGTAAACAACAGTAGTGCAGTGAAGTTGGAATTCCGAAGTTTTAGTAAAACTGGACTAAAACTTATTTTAAAATATCGATTTTCTTCTGGTTTTTTTACTCAGTTTCTTTGCATTTTTGCAATACACTTCACATGGTCCGGGTAGGCAGCAAATATTTTAACATTCACCATTGCACCTTCCAGCAGCTGTCTCTATGTCACCCGTTGCAAGAAACCGATTGTGGAAGCGATTCTACTTTATAGAATAACTTAAGTGCGCACAATTTAATATCTAAATTATCAACAACAGGGGAGATTTAGTATTTTTATAGTTTCATCAAATGGTAACTTATAGCCACGGGTTTTAAAAAGTCCTGATTGTATAGCATATTTAATGTTAAACAGTACCTAATGTTTGCAGTGAAAGTTTTCTGTAATATAAATCCAAGATGTAGTAAATCCAACATGTCAAGGGGCCCCCGAAATATATAAGGTGTGCCATACAAAGGTTTCACAGCATTTTACAAACGAGACAAAATCGTTTCAAGAGTGGTTCCTTTAAAACACTCTGTACGCTAAACCAAACAAACCGCGATGAAGCTGGAAAATTGCCTTTGTACCATTCATGTATACTTACTTATTGAACATTGTACCATTGGTATCTGTACTTTTTTGGTATCTGTACTTTTCTATTGATTATTGTTCTTAGTTTAAAAATCACTATTTTTATAGTTACCATGCTAAGTGGCGGCAATTTAGTAACTTTTCTTGCAATCACAATCAGCGGCACTGCAATTTTATGTTGCATGCTGCTCGTTCCGGTGCTGTATCAAGATGTCAACGAACTTGAAGAAGCTTTGGATACAGAAATGGCGTTGTTTAAGGTAACACGTAACGTATGTTCCAACAGCGATGTCGCAGTCAGTAAAAATAAAAAATTCACCGCTTATTTAGAATTAGTCAGGTTTATTAAAAACATAGAGATAGTAAAGACAAAGGGTTGAATGCAGAGACAGGATTATGTCAGCCTTCCACTTTAAATTGATTTCGAACTTAAGTAAAAATCATAGGTTAACAGTTTGAATGCCTTGGTTGACTTTACAAAATTTTAAGTTTTTTCTGACATTTTGGCTAAATTACCAAGCACGATTTTCATTAACATTTCGATCTTTAAGGTTTTGAAGCATCCTCACAGACCTTAAGTTGTTATCCAATGAACGGGCCCGTAGCCAGAGGGGGCATGGGGTAAACCCCTGGAAAATTTTGGGCACCCCCCTAGCAAATTTTTAACTTTGCTTGCAAGTCATTAAAAACCCTTGAATGCCCTTCCTAAAAAATTTTCAGACTGCCTTACTACAAAACGAACCTACACATTATAATACAAAAGGATTTCTAAGTGGATTTGTTGAATAAACATCGATTCAGAAGTAATGTGATTGTCACGTAGGTAACAAAACTTCACTGTAAACGACAAAAGTTTAAAGCGAATACAAATCTTTGAGTCCTTGCCTCAGCAGTTCCAGTTTTTTTTTCGAAAATTTACAAAATGTGCCCACTTCATATACTTCAAGTAGGTCAAATATTTGTAGCTTGACGTAGCAAATTAGCTCGTAAACTACTTAGTACTTTATATATTAGCGTCGTTTCACACATGTTTAAACAACAAACACGTTACTTGAAGAAATACCGCTATCGGGTAGAGAATCTATGGTCAAATTTTCACAAAATTTGAGTTTTCTAGCGTAAGTATATATATCGTTTGTTAGATATGACACAAAATTAACCTACGGGTCCGCTGTGCCCCATTTAGGAATCGATGAGTAAATAACGAACGATTCAGGATAGTTGCAAGATTTAAGATATAAATTTCGACTTGAACTGATGAAAACTGTAAAATAATTTCGACTCGTACAACAATAAAAACGTGGAAAGTTAAAACTGACGGTATTTATTATGTTTGGGTGAAAACCCACAAGTTATGGACTGCATTAATGGAATTATCGCAGTTTGGCAAGGCATCCCACGCTACATGGAAACGCCAGACTTATGGACAACAACCTCAACCTCCTCCAGCGCAACCAGCAGGGATGTACGGGAGTCAAATGGAAATGCCATCGTGCAGTGAGTATCAACACTACTTGTACACAGAGTGGGACCGTAACAGAGCGGTAAACGCGGGTCGGGTAAAAATTGATGCCTCGGGTATACCTGCGGCGCGGGTAGATTTCTATCACGCAGGCAAAAAATTGACAGTTTTACCCGCGCCAAACCTTTAAGGGTTAAGTTGCAAAACATACCTGTTAACTAAGCTAATCAGTGAGCGTTGAAAAAGCAAAAGTTCTGTGCCTTATTTAGTTGGGTTTGAAACTTTATTGTCTCTAATACTGTATGGACCCGAATAAGAGGGGGGTAATAAGAGGGGGTCCCCATTTTGAGTCCCAATCAATAGGAGTCCGTTTCCTTAATAAGAGTCGTACGCGGATAGAGTCCCTAACCATAACACATTCGTATGAGAGTAAGCCTAAGCCTAAATAAAAAAATAGTTTCAAGTTTGAGCATAACTAATGCAGAAACTGGTCCGGCCCTCATCTATATATGAACAGATATGATTTATAAATAATTACCTCTTCTGTAGTGAGCGAGAGCTCGGAACATACGCTATTTACAAAAACCGATGCATTCACTGCTTTTATAATGCGGTGAGACAGCATTTAAATTAACTCTTCCAAGCCATGTATTTAGATATATAAAATATTTATCTATTTGTCAACTAATGGCAGTAATCAGCACTAATCTTTAACTTACGACTCATGTATATACATACGTTAATTTCATTATTTTTAGTATGCCTAAAATAACCTTTTTGCTGTTTAGATTGTGAAATGTCGGCTGCGCAAGCATGCCCACCTGGGCCTCCGGGTCCACCAGGCAGTATTGGTCAGCCAGGACCAAACGGTGAACCTGGCTTAGCTGGCATTCCTGGTATGTCTGGCGAAACAGGAATGACAAGAATGGTTAGCGTGAGATGTCCAATGTGTAATGGTGGTGGGCCTGGAATGCCGGGTCGACCGGGACAAATGGGTAAGCATCAACACGTCGAACACCAGATTTGTTCATGGCGATTGCACAGTTTCTATAATTTATAAAATTATACTGATGTTTGTTTAATTGAAACAGCAAGTGTAGGAGTCAAACCGATTCAGATAAACCATAAACCAGCTGTACGCAAATCTACTTACAGAATTACGGGTTGTTTTACGCTGAATTTTACCTGAAGGCTTGAGCAATTTTAGTAATGACATTTTTTTCTGTTTACAAACGTTGTATCGTTTATGAATGAAGTTATTTGTAACTTGCAGCGATGGTGATAAGCAGAGAGGAAACGTGGGGACGCCCCCTCTCATTGGTCTAAGCGCACAAAAATGTTTTTCAACCTCCAGTCCAAAAATTTGTAATATTCAATATTTTTTTAAATGTCCAAAAAATTTCTCCGTTCGCATGTATTAGGGTGGGTAAAGGTTGGCCTCGAGTAGAGCAACTTTGCATCGGTATACCCGCGGAGTAAAAACAAAATTTCCGCGGGTAAAGCGCGGGCTAGGCAATCAAGCGCACGAAGGTTCTATTTATAATTTGCTAAGAGATCTGAAGAAATCATAATATGGGTAGAGTTAAAACTAGCTCATCTTTCAGAAATATGGCATAGGCTCATATTCTAATTCCAGGTCGACCGGGTCCCCCTGGACAACCTGGTAAACCCGGCATGATGGGTGGCGGTCAAAGTCCACCAGGACCACCTGGACAACCGGGGCGTCCAGGAATGCCTGGAGGTCAAGGCAAAATGGGTCCGGCCGGAATGCCAGGCATGAACGGAATGGGCGGTAAAGGCATGCCAGGAATGAAAGGAAGAATGGGTAAGTAGGTGCGGTTAAATCTGTACACATGAGTATGACAACATATATACAATGATTAGATGAGCGTCATTTCAAGTTCAACCACCAGGCTTATTTATGTTTGTATATATTTAAAAGTCGAAGTAAGTGTGCCACATATCATTATGCATCGTTTTACGAGTAAATTTGGCCAATGATTCAATGTTAAAACATTAAAGGTCCTGTTGGTCAACCAGGAATGCCTGGAATGCCAGGTGTCAGTATGGGCGGCTCTAGCATGCCTGGACCACCAGGCTCGATGGGCCCAACAGGGCAACCGGGACAACCAGGAAAAGGTGGATCAATGGGAATGCCGGGTAAGTAGAATGATATTTAAAATGACTACCAGAACTTCTGGTACTTAAGCCACTCCAGCCTTGACCTTTAGGCACTGCTTATAATTAGCTTTTGTCTCGTTTCCGTAAAATCAGTGTTTCTTTTCGTTATAGAAATAAACGAGCATCGCTACTTTGAGGGCCGTCCCGCGGTTCAAAAAGCATGCCAGCGAAAATAGCAGGACATCCAGGACAGCAGAACGGTCCGGAAAACAGGACAGCTGGGGTAGCATGACAGCCGGGACAGTAGGAAAACTGGGACACTTTGCAGCGTGAACAGTATTTGCCTTTGTACATTTTTTACACCGAGCTTAAGTCCAATCTTAAACGTAACCCGAAACCTGAGCCAACGCGTAAGCCTAAGCCGGCACGTTTATGCTGTCACCAAGACACAACTAAAATGTGGACAGGAAAAGATTTCACGAGACGTACGCAGAAAACCGGCCTAAACTGCTCAAATATGTAACAAAACCCAGAAAGAGTGTAAAAAGAAGAGTTTTTGGTCCAACTTATATACAGTGAATTGAAAAGGAAACAATCATTACGTACGTAAACCAATAACACACGGTATCTTCTGATCAGACATAATAAATACCAGTCACACATCTCCAAATTGTCCCCGTACCGGACTTACTGTAAACCAGACCGAAAGATAAACTGGCGTGAGGATTGCTCGACCGCTATTGTACCTTTCTCATTCACTAATGTCATACCATCAAATACCAGTCGCAAAAGGCCAGCATTGCAAGGAAGCAATTGATGATAAACATGAGTGCAGTCACCAGCAGTATATATACTGTAGGGATCCGAATAAGATGGGAGACTGATAGTTTTATTAGGCCTCTCCAGTGGGTACCCCCTGCTATTCGTTTACAGATTTTCTTATTTTCAACCCGCCCTGTGTTATTGATATATTCGCTGTTGCAACAATCCGTTGAATTAAACTTATTTGTCTTGTATCAAAACCTCGAACGATAATGCAAGGTTATACTTGAGAATGGACTTTCAAAACTAGATATATTTCAAAGTCTCTCACTCAACTGTAGTTGGCGCTGGAGTCATTTATGCACTACAATTAGGGATAATTAACATTTATGGACTCTAATTAGGGTTTAGGGACTCCTATTGATTGAGACTCATAAGAGGGACCCCCTCTTGTTCGTGTCACTACAGTACATTCGTGCGGTGCATGCATAGAATATGCCGAAAATTTTTCTATGCGTCAGTTTTCCTTTGCGGGACAGAGCAAAAAGTGAACCTAACCCTAAACATTTTTGTATACACATATTATAAATAAATGCGCTGGTTTGCCTGCTGCACTGCGCTCCTGCTTGTTGTTGTCCAGGGATAGCGGAACGGCCCTTAGCGTAACACGGAACAGAAAACAAAAGGTCCGTTGCTTTCATGCTCATGCTCATACTGTTGCAAATAGCTTGTGAGTCATTCAAAATTTTAATATGAATATCCTCCAATCGTCAGCTTTTTAGCTAAACAAACTAAAATCATCTAAAACTGTAAAAAATGGGTGTATTCGTTGTTTTCGATCAAAGTTTCAGAATTTCAGAAAGCACAGTGAATATTTGCATATCTCATTTGTATTGGTGAAAAATAAAACTTTTTAGTTAAATATTCGTTTTTCGTGTCGGTTATTTTGATTACTATCCGTTTCATTGTTTTTTACTACCCCTTTATACCCTGCCACTAGCAAACGTATTTTGCGCCTTTCAGTATATAATTTCATCGAAAATGTATTATCTCATATAAATTATAGGCCCGCCAGGAATGCCAGGTAACGATGCTCAGTATTGTCCATGCCCCCCTAGAGATGGCGGTGGCATGGGCCATGGAGGCGGAGGTTATCAACAACAACCCCAGGCGATGCCGATGCCAATGATGACAAGTGGAAACTACGGACAACAACCGCCTATGATGATGCCATCTGTCGGCGGAGGCGGATATCCAATGTGGGTAGCAAAAAAGAAAAAGGCTTGATGACAAACTCGGAATATTTGATGGTACATAATTGTGCAATTCAATGGCGAATCCAGGACTTTTTGATCGACAGAATACCTTTTGTTATGAAACTTAAAGTTTTCTATGCATGTTTATGTCGCTAGTTATTTCAGTACTTATAAAAAAATTTGAGCTCGTATTCTACCGAGACTACTAAAATATTATGAGTTGGGGTGTGACTGATATTAATTTCGCCTTTTCAGATGATATCCCCCTCGCTATTGTCTTATTCAGGTTACTACAGTATCCGCGACCAGGGTGTAAATCTAAACAGATAGTAAAAAAAGGGAAACGGATAACGAAGTATAAAACTTTGAAATATGTTTTATTAGCATGCCAAAAGAATTGGGCCACGCAAATATTCACCGGGCGTTCTAAAATTTAAAGAAAAAATAGCTGATGCATCGAAATTTTTAAGATTTTGAATGAATTTCGTAATTTTTATTTTATATCAAATCACTGCACCATATCTGTAATAAAATGGGCACATATAGACTTGATTTTTTAACATATTTTGAGCATAACAATAACAGAATTTTCGGTATTTCTGTAACGGAAACGAACACTGATTTTTACTGGAAACGGAGTCGTTTTACGCCCTTGTCGCGACATATTTTCAGCGATTTCACTGGAAACCAGAATGAGCTTAGATGAATAATTGCGTAATTGTCAGAATGATTGTACTTTGTCCGCACCCGTACCAGGGTGCAACGGGAGGCGAAAAATTCCGGAGCCGGAGGTCAACGAATCTTGACAGAGCCCGAGATGAGGCAACTTTAGGTACCAGAGCCGAAGAAGCAGCAAAATTATGTAATAAAAATTGTTATTTGTTAATTTTAACAATAATATGCCGATTTTGTGCCGGAGCCGGAGGCAGACCTCTTGTTGCACACTACACCATTCCTTTGTTGAAATGCGACACGTTAAGTACTCAACAATAAAAAGCATTATAAATGTAACAGTAATAACATCTATAGCAATCCCAACATTCTTTCCAAACATCTAACATCATGTTTGCCTTCTTCTGCTTGAATTCGATCTTTGAGCCGGGCCACGACAACCTTGGCATCAGAAGTCGTCGCAACTGCGTCTATGGTAGCACTGTCACCCCACATAAGGGTTCCCATCGCCCTTGTCAACGCCAAAAGCGTAGCTTCTGTCATCACTGCGCCTATGTCCGGTTTATCTATTAGGTAAACACGTAAATTTTCACCAAGTCTTAACGACAACAACATTCGGCTTTCCAGAGTTCCATTTGTGAATTGATAATAAGCTAAATTACATAATGTGGCACAGGCTGCTTGTTGTGCGTTAGGTCGGTCACAAACTAACGCTGATGAAAACAATGACGGAACAATAAGATTACCATACTCGGACAAGGTACCACGACCAATCGTTGAATAAAACGCATTCGCTAACACACGCCCAACACAGATGAGAATCGCCGGCTTTGGTGCTGGCACAGTCCAAGTTTGAAGTAATCCTAGTAACTGGTCGACGAGTTGTTTTCCACGCTCTGACCTTAGAAAATGGTTTGCCACAGCTGTCGAGCACAGAAGAGCTTTTTGGAACAAATCAAGGACAGGGACCAAACTACCTGAACAAACACTAATAAAGTTTAGTGAAAATCATAACGCACAAAAGTTCACGACGTGAATATTTTTGCGCGATAACCGGTCACAAATTAGCATGGACGGATTTAGCGGGTCATACGATTGATAGCCACTGTAAAGTAGATATTACGCGCACACCAGTTTTTTAAATTGTAATTGCATACTCCAGTTACTTTTGCAATATCGGTCGATCCAATGCCGACACCAGTTGGTTATAGCTAGTAAAACAGAATAAACATTAATTTCTTCTACTAACGTTGCAAAACGCCTGGCAATGTATGAACACATGAATTATTTCAGTTCAGCTATTATAAAAACAAAGCTAACTTACTTGTAGGCCAATTCAGCGCTTTCTCAAAAGCCTTTATTAACAAAGCGTTGTTTTCAATATGCCCGTTATTGAATTCCGATAATTCTTCCAAACACGTGATTTTGTCATTAGAAAGGCGGTGGCTTTCGGCTACAGAAGCATTGAATTCTTTAAGCTTTTCTAAAAAATATAACAAACAAAAATGTTCAAGCATATTAAAATGACAACCAATGCCTATCTTATATAAAAAAGTTATTTAAAAAGCAGAAACTCATCAAAATGTACCAGATTATATAGGTCACAAACGCGGTGATGAATATAAATAAACACATACAAACCTATTGTTCTCGAACTAAGGTTTGTAAACTTTGTATAATCACGTATTGGCATATTCTCGCTTCGAGGACGCTTCGTATCTAAAACAAAACACCATTAACTCAATCATAGTAGAAAGGTTCCGGGTTCATTCAAAGTACAAACAGAAATGACGGTAAAAGACAGACAATTCAGTTGTTGCTGTGGTTATTGCCACAATAGAAACGTCAAAAAGATAATTTGGTCAATACAGTTACCAATGGGCATGGACGGATCCGCAGGTCCAGATGGAACGTATCTACCGCTGCCAGTGAAGGGATCTTCAACCAATTCGGCTTGTGCTCCAGCCCCGATGTTATTAGTAGCACCAGGCACATATCGACCTGACCCAGTAAACGGATCAGAAGCGCTATTTGGTATGGTTGACAAATTGGATATACCGGGAACATATCGTGACGATCCTGAAGCAATATAATTGCTATTTATGTAGTAAGACATATCTTAAATTTAATACAAAATACAATTTCTTTTTGGACGCTAAAGCTAAGCTAAATTTATTGACAGTATGAAATATTTTTATATTAATATAAAAAGTAAAACTGCTGCTGTAAGCAGCAATATAAAGCACGATTACGTACGATACAAAGTACGCGGTTGCGCCTATTGCAAAATATAAGTTCCATTCCAAACGTGCCTAAACATATTTCTGACGCCGAACGAATATTCCATTATTAGCGGACACGACATTTTTGAGCGCAATTGAAGATACATAAAAGGAAACGTTTACATTTCAATCTGGTAGCCAGCATACATTCTAGCATTTATCATTCTTACAACAACGCATCACTTTTAATACAACGCAATTTAGTAACCTGTGAACGGGTCTCTGTACGCTGCGGTAGCACCCGTTCCGGCGCCTGGTGCGTTCTTTATTATAAATTGAGCAATCTGATCAAGATATCCGCGTGGCAACTCATGAGCGTCAATAAACGCTTGAGCAACAATCCACGGATCATCACAAATGTTGTACGGCAATTTCAAAGGCTGGCCGGGATAAGTATCTACATCGACGTCAAATACATAGTCAAATTCCTGCAAAAATGTTCGTTAAAGAAATACACAGCAAACTATCCAGCTTACCACAACATCTTAAGAAAAGAGCTGCTGCTCTTTAAACGAAGTTCTAGTCTACAACACAATCATTTTCCCTGTTTAAGAAGAGTAATTCAACGACCAATGTGCGAACGGATGTAAAATGCCAGATACCAGAACCAGAGCCATATAATAAATTTTCTACCGGAACCGAATGTCAAGACAATTTTCTTTAGGTATCATTATCGTTAAAATCAAGCTACATTAAGAAGTACCTTAAAGAATGCAAAATCCAGAATTGTGTTTTGAAAGTAAAATAAGCCTTGCCTCTCCTAAATACATTTTCTTTCCATCTGCTGGGCCTTTCGCTGACAAGACGTCGCCGACTTTTTTCCACTTGATTTCAGCCTGGGACCACTCATATAGCACAACCGATCCATTTTCGTTCACCATTTTTGTTTTCCCGTCTTTATCTCCTGTAAAAAATCAAAGCAGCATATAGAAATACTTGTATTTTCAATAATTATCTTACACTACTATTACTCGACGGTTAATCAGAACAGAAACGTAAAAGGTAAATAGATTGAAAGCAGCGTACCAGGTATAAACAGCGATTCGGGTCCAGGCAAATCAGAGATTTTAATACCACCAATCTCTTCCATAACCGCTGCTTTATCGCCCGATGTCTGAGATGGCTCAACATAAGCATTTACTTGATCAGCAAAGCATTTCTGAACATCTGGATCGGCTTGACGTTCAAATTCACGTGAAAATATCCGTATAGCTGCGTCACTGAAACAAAACACAGAATTTGCACATCTTGTGCAAAAAAGCGATATACCAAACTATGATAATCAGAGCTACTAGGTTGAAAAGAATCGCACACTATTATAGCACCTAACAATGACCAAGTTCAACCAGGAACTCGTCAAATGAAACGTTTTAACAAGCTCACTACCTGAATAAACGATAATCCACCTCTACAACGACTCAAAAACATTCCACACTATTTCTTACCTAGTACCACAAGCAATATCTGCGTTAGACAGGCCAAGGACGCACCATACACTTTGAGCTGGTACCGCAATAGTTTGTTTCCTTTTGTTTTCTGCAAGTGACCATACAGACAATGTTCGATCCTCGCTACCGGTCACAAACGTTTGGCCGTCAGCAAGAACGGAAATGCTGTAAGTTTCAACGAAAACAAAAGATAGTTCATACAGTATTCCTAGTTAATTGACATTACTGCATTAAGCTGTGACATAGAAACATCGGAATGAAGCATTATGCCCAGAATAGTTAGACAGCACAAATAATGATTGGAAGAAAACAGGGTGCAACGCGGAACTGGATTATACCGGAATCGGAATAGGAACAGTAATTTTATAATGGAATCGGAACAGCAATTTAATAATGGAATCGGAACAGCAATTTTATACTGAAATCGGAATCGGAACTACAAAATTTGTGACTATGCGGATAATTTGTATTAACAAAAAGTATCATATTGATTTAGAATGTCTGTTGGCTGGCAAAAATTCTCAAAGACGTCGCATGAACAAATTGGCAACAATTTTTTGGCTCTATAAAGCTAAACTACAATCATTTATTCATAAGTTAACATGTCGAAAACAATTTAATAGATAAATGATGCAGAATATTTATACACCATATCACAACAAGTAGGCCTAAAATTAAAATGTGGAAATTCCGATTCCTATTGATTGTGCAATCGAAATCGGAATCAAAATTGGAACTCGTTTTGAATCGCAATTCTAATTGGAATCGGACTTCCGATTGCACCCTGCAAGAAAAGCCTAACAGCACTAAAATGAATCTCTTACGTACGAATAAATATAGTTCGTATGTCCATTAAATTCCTTCACGCATTCGCCGGTTGACGCATTCCACAGTTTTATTACCATATCGTTTGCACATGACAAAAATTGTGCATCAGAAATAACAGCTAAGCCACGCACACAGTCTGTATGACCTAAACACCAAAATGTTACGAGCAAGATAGTTGACTCGGCAATACAACGCATTCAACACAGTTAGAAAACGATACACTAACACAGAGGCGTAACCAGCAGGATATATGTGTCAAATTCCATTATAATTTTGGCCCATGTTAGGATGTTATTTTTTGGGGCCGTTCCGTTTTTGCACAATTGTAGCGACAAGACTTTAGGCTACGTTTTTGCTTAGACTTAGGCTGAAAAATGTTTAATCTAGACTAACGGCCATAATCGTAAAATTTGCCATGATTTTTGTTCAGAGCGTTTTAGGAACTTTCTCAATTGATTACATGAAGAAAGCTTTTAAAATTTTTGCTGAACATAACCCATCCTTTCGCAAATCGTGGCTATGAAACGAAAATTACTGTAATACGTTCTTCGCTAAAGCAATACAGAAAGTAAATTCAAAATTAAGAATCCCCATTCATACTGGTTGCTTCCCATCAATGCGTTAAACATAGAGATGTAATAATAATCTCTAATTTTATGCAAACAGAACGTTA
Organism: Enoplolaimus lenunculus; assembly: GCA_030248215.1. NCBI lineage: Eukaryota > Metazoa > Nematoda > Enoplea > Enoplida > Thoracostomopsidae > Enoplolaimus > Enoplolaimus lenunculus. The sequence goes on from JASANG010003746.1 coordinate 93,294, forward strand.
TACTAATACCGACTACGATTAGTAAATACCCCTATAACGATATCCATTGCAAACTATGATAACTTGAATTTCTCATTATAACAACCGACTAGCAGATGTTTAACGATTGAATACATGCTGCTGGCAATAACTAATTTACCTTTGTATGTCTTGACGCACTTAGAATTAACCCATAGTTTGATAGTTTTGTCGGCGGAACCAGTAAGTATACGACAAATTTTTGAAGTTAAATCCTGAAAATCTTGTAAGTAATTACATATTCCTCGAATTTTTGAACAAATCGCTTTAAAAATATTTCGCCAAACCGAATTAGAAACACACCAGTATTCAGTGCAACGGCCGTCCACTGCCTGCTACATTTCGATGCATAACAGTTTTGAGTATAAAAACAGCAGAGTAACTCTGTCACTCAAATTCAAAAGGGCAGAGTAAAGCAAATATCATGATGTGTAATATAAAACTATGGTTTCTACTTTCTGCTACTTATACTTCAACAAAATAGCTCATTTGTTAACATCCTGTGTAATTAATATGCTTGACTTAATATAATTTTAAATACATGCGTTCTTCATGTTGACGGCTTAACTAAACAGAGTATTCAATAATATTAAACTCTTTTACCTGACTTGGTACAACAGCCACTGCCCACACGGCCGCTTCATGCGCAGTTAAGGTAGCAATACAGTCTTGACCTTGCCATACTCGAGCCGTTTTATCCCATGACGCACTGACTAGTAATTTCGATGCTGCGTCAAAAGCAAGAGCGCATACTGCAAGCAATGCGATAAAAATATGTTACTACACATTTTAGTTTCTCTAAGTATATTTATTATATTCATAACGCACTTTTTTGATCCCGTATTTGAAACTGCATAATTATAGCTGTCAACATTTTCGTGGTCAATTGGAATTTAAAAAAATGATATATTAAGCAACGACGCCCACCACAGATGCAAATAACTCGATCAGGATATTACCATATTCCAAACTAACCAGTGTCTTTGTGTCCTTTTAAAGTCCAAATTGCTTCTGCAGGGTCCGATGTGCACATTCGTATTTTGGTATCTTGTCCGCCAGTATATATCCGCCCGAGCGGAAACTCATCATCGCCAGGAGCAGTACACAGTGCCGATATAAATCCCGTATGTAGCTTATCAAGACAATGATATTGTTTGTAAACACCACTGAAAACAATGTCTGCTTTTTTAAAACAAACAAGTACATATAAGTGCCTTAACAAAAACTTGACACAGAAGATTTACCGCCGAAAATCCACATATCATACAAAAACAGTCAAAAATGAAATTGAAATCGTTCATGCCATAATAGTTATTAAAGCAACTCACTCTTCGTATTGCCACACTCGAATAGATCCGTCACGTGAACCAGATACTATACATCCCGGTGGAAAATGCGATTCAGCAAGACATCTAACATCCTTTGAATGACCCGATAGTTCAGCACACAATTTGAATTCTTCCTTAGACATTGCGTTCACTTAATCAAACGTATAATAAAGCATGTAATCAATTCTGAGTAAGTCTGCATTAGTGTCATTTTGTTGAAACATATTTTTAAACAGATCACACTGCCAATACAGGGCTCAAAGATGTTCAGAGAAAGTTGCAGTTTAGCCATACCAAAAAAGCCGGAGCCGACTACTACGATATCTGACGCTAATTTAATACTTTACTGTGCTTCTTCAAGTACTATTTTTGTCGTATTGAACAGAATTCAGGACCAATGTTACATAGAAGCTTAACAGTAGTATAGAATTCCTAGGAAAGACGATCCGCCCCTCACAGTAACATGGACCAGTCAGAGAAATAATAGCAGTGATGGTCATGAATAATAGCAAAGCACAGAGTTAGTAACAAATATAACGTAAACAGCTGGATGTTGATTTTTTTGCCGCAGGTGAACACCTGCGCCTAGTAATATACTGCATCTTGTGGGAATTCACGCTTTACAACCGTGCCAAATTTTGACAGTAAAAACTAACCACGAGTCAGGTAAAGATCAGGAGCTTTGTGCAACTGGAATTATGAAATACCGGAACCGGAAAGTCAAAAAAATACCGGAACCGGAAAACAAAAAATACGTGTTACCGAAAAATCCATATTTAACGCTTTTAATGGTGTAAACACGCCATTTAGGATGCCAGAATCCTGAATCATAGTATCTGGAAACGTATAAAATATAGAGTACGGTACAAATCGAAAGCTTTGGCAATACACGCTCAGAGTATTTTAGAAATATAAGTTAGAATAATATGCCAGATTTTCTTAAATGTTCAAGTGAGAAAACCGTTAACACCGGAAAAGTCCAGGGAAAAAATATCGGCTTATTACCAGAACCGGGTGACAAAACACCGGATTTTTCTACCGGAACCGAAATTCCGGTTGCACCCTGATCAGGGGCGAAACGTTTTTCTGTGGGTCTGCAATAGATGCTTAAACTTTAGGCTTTTTGCTTGGCTTAGGCTTAGGAATAAACTCATTCTTACGCTTAGGAATATACTTATAATACTGTTCCGCCCCTGTTCTTTACATTGGCCCTAACCTCTTAAAAGTTTCACTAGATTCGTTCAAACAAAATTTATTTATCTACGCTCAATTGATAAAAAGCTAGTATAAAGCCAACAGAACACACATGAAGTTTACTGGTTTGAATAAACAGACAGATAAAATTAAGATTGGAAATTTCGAAAACTGGACAGCTAGCGATAACAACGGGAGTTGAAAATAAATACTTAAACAAAAATTTTGCCATAGCATTTCTAAATGAAAAAGAAATTAGTGTAAATATATAACTATATTTCGGTAAATTGTTAGCGGCAAACAAATGCAGAACTTAACCAAATCTTAAACATAAGACAAGTTTGGTAGAGCGATAAATTTAGACATATTTGTAGATTTTTCACCAAAATTCAATAGTAGTCGTACCTATATATTGAAATATCGAAAACCAAGCGTGCATTGCTAATAAACTGTAAAAACTTTTGCAAATGTCTGCGTACAATTCGAGAAAGGCCATTTCAGACACAATTTCAATCAAAGTCATCCATAATTTCATTATCAGCGAAGAGTTCACTTTGCTGATTTTTTCAGCAAAGAATATCAAAATTGCACCCAAGAACACCATGCAAAACAACATAAAACTTTGGGCTTTACGTAGTCAGTACGACACGACCAATTACGGTAATCAAAACTATGACAGCTAAACACCATTAGTACATCTTCAGAACATAAAATATTTACTTAACATTATCCACAATTGCCAAAAGATTTTTAGCCTGGAGGTACAACGGCATATCAATCATTTGGCCTTGGAAAGTTATGGCCCCTGTTCCAGAAGCCGATTGAGTTTCAAATGTGTTTACAAGTTCGCGTGCCCATGAAATGCGCTCCATTGACGGTGTAAATGCTTTTTGTACAATTGAAATTTGCGACGGATGTATAACTTGCTTTCCTAAAAAGTAAGTACACTGGTTTGTTGTAGTTTAAATCAGTAAATCCATAAGACGTCATCACGAGTTTTTAAAATACAGAATTCGCTATCTACAGGCTGATAGACTAACCTCACAGAAATCAAATTTGTGAGAGCCAAACAACTAAATGTTATGGCCTACTGGTCGTAACTAACTTCTATTTCGCTGGCCTAGATCAAACTGATTCCATTTCTATAAACGATATCACCCGAACATACACCCACATTTCCTTGCGGTAAACCATATGTTGGATACCGCTTGGAAAACTGTTTTGGCCAGGATAAACTTAATTCGCAAAACTAACACGGAAAAGAAATAGTAAAAAAATCCTGACGTACCCGTAAATCCGAACTTTGCGCCTTGCTCAGCCTGTCGTTGCAAGCCTTTTTCATCTTTGAAGTCAATATAGACACAGTCAATTGCCTGTAATTTGTGCGCTTTTGCCACGGATACAACTTTCTGTCTGGCATACAAAGACTCGTCTGCTTCTGTAGACCGACTAGCACCAATATCTGCACAATAGTCATCTGAACCAAAGACGACAGCTTCAACACGCAATGGACTATGAGTCGCAATTGCGCACGCCGCTGTCAGTATTGCAGGCATATCAATCAGCGCTTGAGCACTTTCGATCCATACAATCAAAGGAATGTGAGCTTCTAGAAGTACATTAACTTGGGCGATTATATACTAATGTGAACCGCTGGCTCTTGGTTTCATGAGTTAAACTTCAAATTGTTATAAAACGCTAATAAAAATCATCAATCAACAGAATGAATTTATTTTAATGTTATACAATTACAGTTGAAAATGCTTCATTTATCCTACTCAGGTATCTCTAGATATTCTGCTCTGATATATATCCAACAAATTAGACAACTATCTACGCCTTGGTTACCAAAGAACATAACGCGCATGTATTATCGTAATATTCAAGCAGAGGCAACATTATGGTGCGAACTGTGAGTTAACGTTAGTAACTGAATAACTAGAATCAAATACTCGTACCTACTTTATATTTTGATGTAACGTTTTGTCTAAATATAGTACAGAACTCCTTCAAAATATCAACGCTGTCCACTTTAGGCAAACTGAATGAACACGGCAACGATTCTGCTATTTCGAAAGCCTAAATTTTATCAATACAACGCAATACCGTTCTTATCTTCGGGTGCAACAGTTACTTATACGTACGCAGAATGATAAATAATCACAATGTCTATGTTTCGAGTGGTATACATGCGTAAAGTGTTCGAATCACTGCGGTTTACAACATTAAGCGTCGTTAAATTTTAATTCTAGCAGAATGTTCAAAGTATTAATTATAGCATAATAGCGCGTTTAATATCACGCTAATTGATTCTATTGTACTAGTAAATACCAGTGTGCAACCGGATACCAAATAATAGCGGAGCTGGATAATGAAATATATATAATATATATATAGATAGATAGATGGGTGCAACCGGAATTCCGGTTCCGGTTCCGGTTCCGGCATTTTTTCACCTTCCGGTTCCGGTTCCGGTAAATTTTTACCGGATTTAAAAATTCCGGTATTATAATTTGGCCGTTTTCTTAACTTTGCTAATTTTTAAGAATCTCTTTTGAAAGCCACTTGTACTCCGAATATAAGCCATTGATGGTGGATTTCACTTCAGTCGATGATGAAAATCTAAAATACAACAAATAAAATAAATACCTATGTTCGACTAAGGTTATTTCACAAATAATAGAGCAAAAAATAAGATTAAAATGAAATTTTCGGTGAAATGCATTTTTCATTTTCCGGTTCCGGTTCCGGTAAAATTTTCAAATTCCGGTTCCGGTTCCGGTAAATTGTAATTCCGGTTGCACCCTGAGATATAGATATATCGATATAGATATATATATATATATATATAAATATATATATATGCGTATATATACACAAATTGCAAAATACCTTCAAGTCATCACATAGCAATCCACTTTGAACAGAATTAACTCTGAATCCAACTTCATTCCTAAGTTTAACTTTAGTAGAGTTTAACTGGCGAAAAAATGCGGCGGCATTTGCGCGAGCGTTCGGTTTCGCAGCAAAAGACACACCGTCCTCTGCGTCCAGAACAACGCAGTCTGCATCTAAATTAGCAATTTTAGCTAGTTTCCGCTGGTCGCTTGCGGGCACATACATCAAAGCTCTTCGAGGCACGTATTTAAATGCCGCTGAAACAGACGAAACTTGTTGCTTGGAAACAACAATAGCGCCAATGTTGAATGGGACTATGACAGCCTTGAACATGGTTTACTATATTGCTGTTATATACTGCGTTTACTACCTGAATAAGAAATTTACTTTACAAACTAATGTTAAATCTTGATGTCTAGCGCATTATCTACCTATACCTTACCGACTACTAATGTAATTTAGTTAGTAAAGGCCTCTTTTATTTACAAATTAAAAGGGAGAACACAAAAAGGGTGAAGATTTTAAAATAGTATATAGCTATTTAAAATGCTCCACACAGATGCTCGAAAAACATGGGCATGAATTTCAAGCCAGTACTTTAAGCATGTGATACATGCTTGTCCGGTATGTGCACATGCATTATAATGCAGTGTGCTTAGTTGTAAGGTCTGACGTCACAGTTCCTACCTAGGCTGACATGGGGGCTACGCCGTGAGCGCAATGGTAAATTGCCGCGCTGTGAACATGGTATCCAGTCGAAAATAGAATGGATGGTCAAGCGACGACTTTTTAAAAATAAAGGTATGTAAGCATGTGACACATGCTTGTCCGTTATGTGTACATGCATTATAGTGCAGTGTGCTTAGTTGAAAGGTCTGAAGTCCCATTTCCTACCTACTGAAAAGTACAACAAATTATACACATATTACATATCACTGTTAATGAAAAGCTATCACCTACATCTTCTGCTTTTTAAATTTTACTTGAATTCGGACTTGGGTATGGGTAATGTCGAGTGGGCCAAACGTTCACTCAGTGTCACGCTGCTGCCCACGCTCACCTTGCATGTCGCTCTAGCTATGTCGTTATAAAAGCATTGATACTTCCAATCATGAGGCGTAAAACTGTGGTCTTGTCATTGTGATGCGTTAAAAGACTCTTACAGTGTTGTCTTGTTTTGTGTCAATTAAATTGGGCTTCGAATGTTCCTTCATATCATTTGTCGTATAGTCGTATATTGTATGTACGTTTATCGTTTGTGGTTTTCAAAACTCAGTTTCCTGTTTCCAACACAATTCTTGCGCTCAGTACAATGACCTTCTTTTTTCAGCCAAATAAATTCCAAGACATAGGCTGTGGTTTACTGACTTTTGCCAAGTTTCGGATATAAATTACAATACATTTGGGCTCTTGCGCATATATATGTACTTTGCGGCCGTGTGACTTTTGCTGAAAAGAAGTTTACCGCTACAAGTAAGCAAAAAACCTTAATTGAATGAAACTATGTTTTAACGGGCTTTTGTTGTAGTTATTTTGCGAGTTATTTACATTATTCGTGATTATCCGTTGTCTCTTGTTATAAATGTTTTCGTGGATGTTAAAAAACTACCTCCTTTTACGTAGCCTCCCTTCTTTATAATACCCGCATCATTTGAGCAATGTTTTATGTGTACTAAGATGAAGATCAGTTGAGGACTAGTGAGACGTAGAAAACTGCTTAAAAAGGATATAGTGTTGTTTTTCAAACAGCCCATAGGAAGGGACTTTAAAAATGCTTATGCATGCTTGTACAAATTGTTGTTATGCGATCGGAACGCCCACTTTTTATAATAAAGATTGTTAACACACGGGGATTCATAGGTGGGCGGGAAGGGGGCAGACGCCCCCCATCAGAAATTTTTTGTATTAAAATGGTAAGGTCCCTATTTAACCATTTTCCTCCGAGAAAATTTTTTGTAAAACATTTTTCCCGTAGAATTTCTTTGTGATAAAATTGTAATGTTCCTCATATAGTTGTTTACAGTTTTTTCCACAGCATTATTTTGTGATAAAATGGTAAGTTCCTTACTTTACAATTTTTCACCCTCAGAAAATTTTTTGCTGATAAAATGATAAATTCCCTATCTTACAATTTTTGCGTTTCATAACATTAGCAAGCTCGTCCCGTCAGAACATTTTAGATCCGCTTCTGATTGTGAGCAGGCGGGCGACGGTTTGTCCCATGTTGATTCGGCGTCAACGTTAAAATTCGGGCTGTCATATCGGGTCAACAGACAACTCGAATGTTATAAGACATTAGCTTGCGAGCCACCGCTCTCAAATGTTCAAAGTGTAGAAGAGTCGATATTTCACGTGATACTGTGGGACATCGAACACATATGATATTCCAAAATTTCAGCGGATATCATATGATATTCTGCGGGACAGACTAGAAGAGTCGATATTTCACGTGATACTGTGGGACATTGAACATCATATGATATTCCAAAATTTCAGCGTGCAAAATTTGAAAAGATATATGATATTCTCAGACAATACCTCGCATATAATATACTATTGAATAAAAGGTGACTCATACATGATAATAGAAAACAAATACAAATTTTTGAAACGATATAGTCTCTAAAGCATACCAAATGTTACCAAATACTCTAATAGACACAAAAGGTGTCCCAGGCTGCCCCGGTTATAACGTGAACCCCGCGCTTTGTACAGACTATGAGGACAAGTTGCACGAACAGAGTGCACTCTTTGCACAGTACCTCAACTTTACGTTCAAGTTATAGCGCTGTTCTACATCCCAGACGAATTGAAGAGACTGGACCATCGTTGACATCCACGTAGACATTAACGAGGATGATCCGCTGAAACGACCTTAAATACGTGTTTTAGAGCAGGCGTGTAGGCAGCAAGTATTTTAAAATTAACACAGCCAGAACTTCATATATGTGCATGTAAAGAAATTTAGCTCATTGTTGTGAATGTAAATACACCTTCGTCAAATGCTACCTATGAAACAAAATATCTTGTTTTAAAACTTTTCTGTAGATAAAATATCGGAGAGTTGATCAACTTCGAGTCTATATTTTTACGCTTCGGCCGGAACGGCTAGGACAGTCACACGCCTATGTTTGTGCTGGGTCGGTCAGGAGAACTTCAAGCCTATGTTTTTGCTCGGTCAGTCGGGACAGCCAGGACAGCTTCGTACCTATGTTTTCGGTGGGTTGAATGGAAAAACTTCCAGACCATGTTTTCTGGGTCGCACGGGACAGCTTCAAGCGTATGTTTTCGCTGGGTCGGTCGGAATAGACCGAAAAGCCTCTAGAATACGTTTTCAGTTGTCGGAAGGCTCAGCTTCAAGCCTGTTTTCGTTGGCTCCGTTGTAGTACGAAAGAAAAAAATCCGCAATTTGTTTGTGACCGCCCTTGGATGGGACTCTTGTGTCAAAGCTTTTTTCTGGATGTAAACGGATAATATAAACATGACGGAAACGAATACTGATTAAATAACGAAAACGTAAAACGGATATTGAAATATAAGTTTCAAAATTGTTTTGTTTTTCTGCCAACACAATTTAGGTGTGCTGTATATTCACCGGTCTTCCAAAATTTTAAAGAAAAAATGGCGCATGCATTGAAAATTTTAAAGTTTTGAATAAATTTCGGAATTTTTATTTCATTTGAAATAATTGCTGCATATAACAACAAATTGCAAGATATGCACTCGATTTAACTATTTTTTAACTTAAAAATAACAGAATTTCCGTTAGATCTATAACTTAAACGGACACCGACTTTTATCGGAAACGGATATCCGGTTACACCGTGGCTTTTTCCATTTTTCCACGCCTTCGGAAAACACAGAAAGAAACCCGAAGAAACTTTTTCCGTTCATTTTTCCGGTTGCTTACGGTAACCAAAATAACGGATACTAAACCGGAAAACTAATATTGAAAACTAAAGGTTGCAAAGATGGGCCGACTAATGTACAGATTAGGGCGGTAATGGTAGAATTAACATATTTCCAAGATTAAGCGTTAAGATATTAGGTGTATACCTAGCGTAAGCCGAAGTCCAGAAAAAATGGTTTTTTAAAAACTGAAACTTACTCCGTAGTAGTCCCTCGGCAAGAAGGTTCACCCTGGTCTATGAATAAGCCGACAGAACATCGTCCGCCCTCCTTTGTATCCGCAGTTTTGCAACAACCGCAAAACATTGTTGGTACTCCGATGCTTAGATTTTTGTTTAAGCGGTAGGTGTTTATATCGCAGCAGCAAAATTGCAGGTGATACGGCCAGATTTTAAAATCGAAACGGCCTTTATATAAAATATTGGTAAAGATTATTTGCCCTTATAGTGAATCTCATCAGATTCTGACATCTCAAAATTTCAAGAAGTATTTTCAGCATAAACTTTTTGGTTTTATGCATTGAACAATATTCCTTTTGTCGTGTTTAGTTGAATCATTCAAAATAGCAGTATTGCTGTGTGTTTTCTATAATTTTTTTGACTCGCGTTAATGTTCAAATTTTATTTAACGATGATCAATTTTATTCTAAAAAAACGAGTGCGCTTGCCACATGTTATGTGTTTGCAAATATAACGATTCATCAATTTAAATATATAAAATAAAGCGGTGTGTCTCAATTGAAGTATAAACTATTTGGTCGAGTGGTTGTTCTTGCGCATACAAATTTTGAATTTGAATTACAAGAGTGTAAGCTCTTCTTGACCTATACGTGCTATTTGAACAGTTTTATGTTGTTTTGTAGCGGCAACATTTTAATCTTGCTGAAAGATTCAAAAGCGGGCAGTAATCGTTGATTTTAACATTGTACATTTTGAGATTTAGCTGTTCGATTGGGAATAATATTGCATATACTCGAGGGCATAGAATTAGTACTGTTGCCTGATATTTGGCAAACTTGGTCAGTGTAGTATAGACTTGTGTAAGTAGTTTGCTTTTGCTGTCGAATTTAGAGTAAACCTTTATGTAAGTGATGCTAAATAGGAACGGAACCAGACCGTGGCTGGTATTGTCCGTCGAAAAATTTTTTTTATATATCGAAACAGCACCAATGAGAGTTTTCCTCTAGAATTATAGAACTTTAGCTAGATACCGGTGTACTGTAATTGATACGTTCGCTTGCGTGGGTATTAAAGGTTTCTCGTATTTAATTTTTAATCACTAAATTATGCCTAAGCAATTGCTTTCTCGGAAATTTTAATTTTTTTTGAAACTTTCGTGCTAATATTTTAAACTTTGCCGTACCGATTCGTTATACTTTAACTCAGTTTTGACGGCACTATTAAATTTGTTTTTATAGATGAACTATTCATTTATTTTGAATGCACTGTTATGCACTTTGTTTTGGGTGCAGAGATATTTGAGGTTCACTTTTCAATAATTTCCATTTCAAATGCAACTGGCCCTTCTTCAAGCAGATTCTGTAGCTGCGTAAGTGAAATAATATCGGCAAGGATAAAAAACAGCACTATGGAATTTACAACTTTGAGCACATAATTTCTATGTCGGATTTTAGATGACACACACTTACTTGACAATGATTCACACTCCGGTTAGTATTTGCAACCATACGTCAACTTCGTCAACCGCGGTGACCAACATCTCCAACAGCGCCGAATTACACCATCTCTGCGTAGACTGTAAAAAAGACGGTGGAGATTTATGTCTGGCGTGTGACGAATGCGACGGGTGGATTCACTATTCTTGTGCGCGGATACCGGAAGCATTGGCAAACAGTATCGACGGCTACGATCGAATCCTGGTGGTCTGCCATGCGTGCCTAGCCAGCAGCTGCCAACAACGCGAACGGCGTCATTCTCCGCAACTGCCTTTTGCTGCAATTAACACCGATCCAGATCCCAAATACGATGGTCTATCAATTCTCCAAAAAGATGTGGCGTCTCAAACCTCAACAATGGAGGCGACGAAAGAAGTTTTACAATGACTAACCTCAACTAGCATTAAAACTTCTGAGCAAAATAACCAACGGCGAATTCTAATGTACGACGTAGTATCCCAATTTGCCAATACCGAAGAACGCGTTGTTTCAGCACCACTAGAATAGGATGAAGCAAAATATCATAGATCTGTCGTAGTTTGCGGACTTCCTGAATCGTCTAATGAAACAGAAACTGATAAACGACTCATAAAACTTCTAGATCCTTCTGCTACCGTTGAAGCCACATTTAAAGCCGGCTCCGACTTCTTAAAGTATGTCTTCCGTCTTCCAGCGTCGCACGATTTGTCGTAGGCCGAGTTCGTGCGCTGCGGCATAACCCTGAATATAAGAACGTTTTCGTTAGGCGCTCGATGAATGACCGGGCCTTCGTCAGCTCGCTGCACTCCACTCAAAAGCATACGAACTGAACACAAGTCAAAGCAATAATAAGAACGAATGGATCGGTATGTCATCGTCAATGAAAAGCTGATTCTATTCACAGGTTGCATTCGCCTAAACGGCCGCTTGGTATAAAGGGTAAATATATACACTGAGCTAGATTAATCGTTCGAAATCGTTAATGGGAAAACTGTGTGTAAATTTAAACTAAACCCTGGGGTTGCTCCAACGGACTTATGGATAAAATATAGTCCCGTACTACATAACGACACCAAGTTTCTAAACTGCAAACTTATAAATGCACGTAGCATTTGCAACAAACTATCAGGCTTAGAAGTTCTTCTGAATTGCAATAACTACCATATCATTGCGATAACGGAAACATGGCTTAACAACAACTATCCAGACTCTTTGTTAGACCTTTTCCATCAATATAATCTTGTCCGCGAAGACCGGAAGAAACTCTCTCGTGGCGGCGATGTTGCGTTATTCATCAAATTAGGCATAAAATGTACCGTGGTTGAAAGTACTGGAACCTCAGACGATTGCCTCGAGCAAGTTGCGATATTGACCTTCATTCACCTTCGAAACCTCGGCTAATCAATCCAAGACCATGAGCACTGTCAATCAATGATCGCTTCAATCAGACACCTGTCCGACGTACCATGGCCGGTAACATTTGTCGGCGACTTTTACTTTCCTGGTGTTGATTGGGTTACTCATTCTTGGCCTGATAACAAACTATACGACACATTATAAGGGGTATAAATGAAGCTGGCCTCGAACAACTGGTAATGTTCCCAACTCGGTGGAGAAATATCTTAGACATTATTCTAACATCTTCTGCTTTAAACGTGCCTTCCGTGACATGCAGTTAAATTTTTTAAATTCTTATCATTATTCTATTGATTTGTCTGTTACTGGAAAGTTTTCTGATAATTTAATGAAGAAACACTATTCGTTTGATTTCAAAAAAGCAATTTTTTGTGCTATGAAAGCATATCTTGCTAACATCGATTGGGACAGCGTGTTCCTTAGCACTTTTTCAGTCCAAGATAAATGAAACTGTCACAAAATAATGTATGATGCATGTCTGCTTTACGTACCGTTGAAAACCAATGCCATAACGTTGAAGCATAGCTATCCATTTAATATGAAGAGACCCTTATCCAAGAAAAAGGAGTTATGGAATATTAAATGCAAAACTGACCAAAATTTCACAGAATACATGTTGCTCAGCCGAAAATTTTCTAACACAGTTTTCAAGTTTCGCCAATTGACAGCATAAAATATTAAACTCTGGAGACCAAAATAAGCTTTTCAAATACGTTAATAGCTTGTGTTTTACTCGTAGCGGTGTTAGTTGTTTAAAAACAAAACAAGATGTGCTTGTTACTGATGATGTCGTGCGTGAAGGCAATAATGACCCTCATACAATAATAAATGAACGTAGGGTTGATACTGGGTTTTTGAAATGTAAATTGGGTATATTGTGGTCCCCTCTACCCCATAAACGTTCACGGCAATTTTATTGTTTGTTTCAAACCTTTCTATATCTAACACTTTAACCGGGTAGTCTATGCCGGTCATATATAATTTATTTTCGAATTGCTTATATTTAGTCACTCGTTCTGCATGTTCTGTACGGTTATCACTATGTAAATGTGCAAGCACAATGCACAAAAAACACTTACTGTCCTCATTCCGAATGTTAAGCACTGCGTGCTTCTTTCTTATCCACAGGGGTAAAGGTTTATATGTTGACCCTCTTAATGGCACATATCTACTAATGTGTATGTCTGCATGCCCTATACTATCTAAAACCCACCCTGATCCCATTGCTTGAAAATCATCAATTTTTTTCGAAATATCGTTCAAAGTACTATCTAGCTCAATACATAAATTTGTTCCTGGTAATATCGAACGTGATTTTGAATTAAAATGACACGTCATTTGTGTGTCATCTAATTTTTTCATTGTACACTGTACGCTTATCCATATCTTAATACCTAGTTCTCTTCGTTGTTTTAACAATTTTAATAAAAGTTCCTTAACGTCTGCAAAAAATATTGAAATGTCTGCTATGTGTTTTTCAGGTACCGCATAATAACATTGCAAGTACCCTTACGCGCTTGTGGGCATTGCTTATGTTCGAGGGTATGTCTGTATTATCGGTTACTCGTTGTTTGTTTACCAAGTGCTGTATGTCACGATCATAAGCGCGTCGTTTACTACCTTGTCCTATGTTATCGTGTGATGTTGTTGTTGGTTGTTGGCCAGAAAATACTGGGGGTGGCAACCGTGGTCCGCTGACATTACTAAGGCTTAACCGAGGGGGTTGAAAGTGCCCCCTCATGTGACGTTGCAAGTAATCTTCTTGAAAAACTTATGTGGCATATTACACATTCAAAAGGCTTATCTTTATGCGCCGACTCCATATGTCTATACAAATTGTCACTTTGAGTATACGAACTAGTACAATAACCACACTTGAAAGCCATTCTATTTAAGCGTTTGCAAAAAATATGCGTTAAAATTGTAACTTGGTAAAATGAAACTGATTGAGGTTTTCCAGAATTCGCGGGTTTATATAGGTTTCAGAGCTGTCAACAGCATGATAAATCTGGTATCTTAAAATGTGTTAGTATTGAAAAGCTTTGTGGTTCTGTATTAACGAATCAGAATGAAGCAACTATTTAATGTTCTAGAAATTGGTATTGAATAACCTATCAGACTGCAGTATTCTCATGACGTAACTATGATGACATAGAAGGTTCTAGAAATTCAATTTGATAACAACCAATCAAAATGCAGGATTCTCACACGTCACTCAGATGGCCCGAAACTTCTAGATAATTTGGTAGCAACCACTGAAATGACTTTATAGCTCAACGTTCTAGAACTTTCGCTGCAAAAAATAACCAATAAAAATGTAAGCAGAAGTTTCAAAATTTACTATAAAAGGAGCTTAATTCAGGGGTACATAATCATTTTACAATTTTAACACTCAAACATTGACGCATAATGGACTCATCGGAACTAGTACACCATCTTGTGCAAAGCTTAAAGAATGCTGTAGAACGTGAGATTGTACAGCAAAATGCAGCACATGTAGCAATGGAATTACGAAATAGATTGAAACAACCATGTACAGCATGCACTTTAGACCAGCAAAGTCAATGGGCTCATATGGCGTTTGGTGGGTGCATGGATGATAAAAGAATTGATAGAACTACTGTTGAAATTATTTGTGATAAGCTTAATATTGAATACTCGCAACGTTTATATAACATTGTAATGAATAATTTGAACGAATAAAATGAAAATAGCGTAATCTACTTCTGCATATAGCAGATGTTGCATATGCATCAGATGGCTTTTGCCATATTTTACTTCACCTTAAATGCTATATGAATAAGCTGCAAATACATTCTTTATGCAGGAAATAAGCCACTGGCATTTTAAATAATATCAAAAAACATTGCATTTACAAAAGTCTGACCATGTTTAAGTTCACTGCTAATAAATGTCACCATGTTAATTACTTCTTTTCTACTCATCAATCATTCATTCAATTTCTGTTCATATTCTGAAACACCGTCAATCCAGTCACCTGTTCTTTTACACTGTTCTTTAAAATCTTTTACTTTTTGCTTCCAAAACATAATTTCTTTTTTCATATAATATTCTTCAACCCATCGAGCTATATCATATGTTTCGTCTGACGCACAGCAC
This sequence comes from Enoplolaimus lenunculus, assembly GCA_030248215.1. NCBI lineage: Eukaryota > Metazoa > Nematoda > Enoplea > Enoplida > Thoracostomopsidae > Enoplolaimus > Enoplolaimus lenunculus. The sequence continues at coordinate 108,831 of JASANG010003746.1, forward strand.
GACATGCAAATGGTGCTGCTTGTTTGATTTCCCATGCCCTTGTTGTAATTATTAGTTTTAAAAATTGATTACGAAACTGGTTGAAATTTTAAAGATTTTACAGGTTTATATAGGTTTCAGAGCTGCTAGCAGCATGATAAATCTTGGTTTATCCGAAAATATTTATTAAGCGTGAAAAGTTAGCTAATTTTGATTGGTATAAACCCTCATATATAGTTTAGTCTGACACTGTTTAAATTGTGCTTGCAGAGATAGGTTGCTTCTTCTAAGATCTAAACATGCTTTTTAGCATTTGCTTTATGTTACAATATATTATATTGATTTAATTTCCTTCACAGAGTGTTTCTAAGTATGTACCATCAAACAAAAATTATCTATATACTGGATAGATATTTTTGAGATCTTTATAAACCTTTGCAAAACCACCCGGTTTAGATAGGTCGTTTCACTCTTCCGCTCTTGGTTTTCATGCAGTTCGAAAAATAGAAGATCCACCCGGTGGATCTTTTCATAAAATAGAGTAGCCCTTGAAAGGGCTGTTGGGATAAGCTCTGTTCACCACCACTTAGTGTCGGCGCTCGACTTCGAACCAATTGGTGAAAACCATAGCCGTGATGGCTACATTGCCACGAAGCACCACACCTAGGATGCGGCCTTGCGTTCCATCTCCTCGTTCACCCACGGCGTGGTGGAACTCACGATAACGAATGATTCCACCTTTTTGGGTTGGCCGCTCCATGTGCCAACGTTTGCAGGTTCGTTCTACCCTATCTTGCCAGCCGCTATATAGACGACTTTTGCCTCGCTCAACTCGTACGCCGACGTGAGTCCTTGTCAAATGCTTGCTGATTTGGACTCGCATTTTTGCAACTGACTGAATTTTTTTGTTTTGCATGCTCTTAAATAGTTTTGCTTTGTACAGGGACCTAGGCAAAATGTCGCGTGGCACAGCGTGCTTGCACACTTATAACGCTTTAGTAGGCAAAATGTGGCGTGGCGTGGTGCACCAAAATTGAAAGAAAAGCTTGTAAGCACCTGATTTTGCTTAAAAATGACTTAAGTTCTTGAGCTACAAACGTTTATAACTTAAGAAATAATAGAGATATCACACTTGGATAAAGTGATTTTAGCTGACAAAACTGTAACGTATATGTTGGTTAAACCTAAAGACAAAAATTCATAACGGTTTTGGAGAACACGGTGAAATAATGAGAAAAACTTGACAAAATTAAGTAAAACGTAAAGAAATTGGACATTTAGAACTGTTTAACAAAAGTTTAATGCTATGAAAAACAGGTTTGTGTAATCTTTAGAATAAGCACATTTCATTTGTTTAAATAAATTTACAAAAAGTTTGATTTTTGGCTTACAAACGGGTACTAAAGCTTTTAAGGTAAATCATTTTTTTCTTAACGTGTAAATAAATACAAATACATAATTACATAGTTGATGCTATTTGTAAAAATTTTTATTAATTACCAACGCCAAAGCAACTACGCTATAAGCTTGCAAGATTTTTATACAACAACAACCACCTGCGTTTAAATTTTAAAATGCTAAAATTTAATCTTTATGTTAATTTTTCAATTTTTATAGCTTGTTTTATTCCACGTTTTGTTATTCAAATTTGACCTTGTAAAATCTTAACGTTTAGATCAACATTTTAAATTTCTATAGTTTAGGTTATTTACAATAAGGCTTTAAGCAAGGTTTTATTATAATTTTTAGCTTACACAATTTTAACGCTTAGACTAACTCTTAAAATGTTTGTAGGTTAGGTTAGTTTAGAACAAGGCTTTCAGCAACGTTTTATTAAATTTTTTGTCAGATTTCTTTGTAAACATTGAGATTTGCGTTTTATATTTGTAGAACAATTTTACTTTTTACTTATAGGGTTTTAAGGCTGTTAAGTAAGTATTACTTTTGCGATTTGAATATTCTGACTTGACCCACAAACATTTGATAGAGTGTTTTTCATAACTTTAGCTTATTCAGGTAGCTTCATAAAAACTGAATACGAACCGCATTTAATGTGTAATGAAATAATATACGTGTAGAGCACGTTATTATTTAGAAACTTTTAAGCTAAATCATGATCTCTTAATATTAGAATAAATTTATGTCAAAATTAGTGTTTTGTATACAGTTCAATTCTGTTGCTAAATTGTTTCTGATGTGTTTTCGCAAACCTTAATGATGAAATAGATGATAATACTCTTAAGCCATTTTTGGCAAGTTTTTTAAAAGCCCAGCAGTAATTCGGTGATAAAAATTATTCAATTTCCGGTTCCTGTTTCGGTTCCTGCATAAAAATTCCATTCCTGTTCCTGCCCCTGTTCCGGCAAAATTTAGTTGCTGTTGGAACCCTGGTTTAAACCATGTCAACATGTTATTTTAGAAATAGTATGTTTCCTAAAAATTATAACCGATGGGGGCCGCGAAGACGCTCAATATATGATGTGGGCTGTCTTAGCGAGCGCCCCGAAATCATTTTTTCGGTAAAGCGAGCGGCACTAGCCGCTCGCATTAAAGCGCAGCGCAAAACTACAGCAGCGCTGCGCTTAAAAGAACAACAACAACAACAACAGCAGCAGCAGCAACAACAACAACAACAACAACAACAACAACAACAACAACAACAACAACAACAACAACAACAACAACAACAACAACAACAACAACAACAACAACAACAACAACAACAACAACAACAACAACAACAACAACAACAACAAAAACAGCAGCAGCAACAACAACAACAACAACACCAACAACAAAAACAACAACACCACCACCACCAACAACAACAACAACAACAAAAACAAGAAGACGAAAATTATGAGCCGTGGGTTTGAAAGAACTCACGGCAACGGCCTTATGCCGTTAGAAAAAAATTGTTTAATTGTTATGTTTCTGTTATTTTTACCCCTAAGTATAACTCAGGGTAGTATGGTTTTGTAGTAGAATTAAGCTTAAGTTTTAACCTACTTTTTAGCTTAGGTTTAAACTGGCACTTAGACTTAGCGTTACGTTAGGAATATGTTTATACTACTGTTGGAACCCTGAATTATACATGGGCTTTATTTGTAATATAAAAAATAAAAATCAAGAAAAAAAGAAAAAATAATAAAAAAAGATGAATAATGAAAAAATAAAAAAGAAAAGAAAAGAAACAAAAAAATGAAAATAGAAAAGAAACGAAAAAATAAAAAAAATCGAAATGAAAAAAAACGCAAATAAAAAAATAAAAATAAAGAAAAACCTGCGGCTGTTTGCACAGCTACCAGGGGCGGCCCCTACGGCGATGGGGCAACCCGACACGAAAGTGTTGGGTTGGGATTATCTCCTGTGGACCATTGCAAACTTGGTCAATGTTACTTTAGACTTATAACTGTAGATTAACCGTATGCTTAAGCCTCAGTCGAAGCAAAACCTAATGTAAAATCTGGGTTTATTATAAAGCAGTGGCATAAGAAAAGGGAATGCAGCTAACAGTAACATGAACGAAATTTTAGGACTTTGAAATTTACTTACACTAGCTGGATACCTTCTCTGAAGTTATGTGTAATAAATCTGAGGCTTAATGTTTCCTTTAAGTTTCGATTTCGTGTTGTGCTTAGACCAAGGCTTATGTATTGTATTTTATACAATTTGATTTTACACATGTAAAGGTAAATAATTTTGATAAATCCAAGGTAAAGCTGTATATGATCAATTTGTTGAAATTAGAATTTTCTTATTTAAAAACCACAAGGTGTATTAAATTTTAACAGGCACAACCTAACAAGTAAAATGACAGCAATTACGATTCTTTTAAAATTTAACTAAAGCATAGCAAAAAACTGGCTATTTACAGCTTTTAGTAGGATTGATTAGAATTATAAAGTTTTACGTACGTAATATGTCTGTGTATACATACTATACTGAGAAGCTAAAGCCTAAGCTACCTCAGCTTAATCATAAATTGTTTTCAAAAAAATTTGAATTCCTACGGTTGGTTGCTTGGGTGCCACTGACCTCAAGCATCTTTACCGTGGGTTAGGTGGATCGAACGTATCGCCCCTAACACGACACGACAGGGCAGGCTCTAAAATGTTACTGGTTTGGTCAACAAGCAAAATACCCAGGGAAGGGACACTCGTGTGTGAGCCTAACGCAAACGGCCGACCGCGAAGGGATCTGGCACCCCGCCTGGTAACTGACGATGTCGATCATTTCCCACATCACCAGGGGCTGCCTGCGTGTGGCGAAGTTACCAGGCGTGGACGGCTCTTAAAAAGCTGAGAAAATACGCAATATAATATCAGTACGTAATACGCAGTTTTTAAAGACGATACATTATCTTTATGCAGCATATCACAACAAGTAGGATTAAAATTTCAAAATTTCAATTCCGATTGATTGTGCGATCGGAATCGGAATCAAAATCGGACCTTGTTTTGAATCGGAATTCTAATCGAAATCGGAATACTCTGAGATTACCCGAAACGATTTACGCTTATTAAAATGGACATATATACGCGTACACAGTTCTATACGTGAATTGAACATAAAACTGCAATGCACCTCAAAACTGCAGCACAATATTCATGTGTACTTGAACCTTATACACATGCTGTATGTAGTACGTATATATTTTGCTTTGCATTTCAAATCCACAAGAGAGAAATACACTTTAAAAATATATTTCTGTTTAAGAATTTAAAGTTTTATGGAAAATTTTCCGGCTATGAAATATGAAAAAATAAGCTGAATTTGGTGGGGGCATCACTCTCCAATGGCACCTCCGGTGGGGACGCTCTTGCTATCCGGGTAAAAAAGTTGCACCGTTGATGCAAGCACTTGCTAACCCTATCTATCTCCTCCTCTCTCTCCGACAGAGGGGAGCCTGCGAACATCCCGCCTCCTCCTCATCCTCCTCCACCTCCTCCGCTTTACGGAGGAGGAGGGAGGAGGGAGGAGGAGGAGGGGGCAAACCCGCCTTTTTACACTACTTTGGGTCTATGTTTTAATAGGTTTTGCTTTTATGTTAGTTTTTTAGACTTAAGCTTTTCTTTTGGTATTTTTGCTGAAACACTGCAGGTCTCTACACTTAATAGTTAGAAACGGTTTACTCTTATTAGTGTTTCACTATACCGGCGATTAATGATTCATTTTCGTTTAAAACAAGTTGAAAGCATATTTTTGACGCTGAAAACTTCCTATTTTGGACAGAAATTCTTAAAAAGTGATGCAAGCGATTAAAGCGAATGTAGATATTCGCAGAATGTTGTATCACCGCGAGCCTAAGGGGGCAAAAGTTCTCGGTCAAAACGGTTTTTGATACAAATCTCTAGTCATCAAGTTCCAGTACCTGTGTTTGTCTCAATCATGTTTCTTGTTCAAACCAAAATTTGCGGTGATTTTTTATTTTAATATTCTAAAGTAATCGGCAATTCTCAACAGATACAACAATTAATTATGCTTGAACAACACAGGTTCGTAGTAAAAGTTCAAAACCGTTGTTGAAAAAAATTATTTTAATTTTCCCTAACGGTTTTTAACCGAGATCGCACTTCGCTAGCTATTAAGACTAAACGTTAATCTGATTATCGTAGTAAAAGTTCAAAACCGTTGTTGAAAAAAATTATTTTAATTTTCCCTAACGGTTTTTAACCGAGATCGCACTTCACTAGCTATTAAGACTAAACGTTAATCTGATTATAGATCTAACGTACAAAATTAGAACCTGGAAACTTTCTATTCAATATTCGGCTGATTTTTGCTGGTACATGCGCGGAATTTTATATAGTATTTTAAAAACTTAGATTTAAACAGTAAAAGATAAAATTTCATATTTTGTCTATATATTCTTTTAACTGTCAGGAGTATTTCAGTTTGAGTAAACCAAAACATGAATATCATTTTAATTTACATCGGATGCATGGTATCCTTTGTTGTTTATATCGATGCACACCTGGCATGTCGAAACAAATTAGCCGTTGCTGTTGAATGGTGAGATCTCTTAAGGATTTTACACAGTAGTACAGAATTGTTCACCACTCAGCAAAACTCTGTAGTGGGAATGACAAAGATTAATCAATTTTAGCAAAATCGGAATAAATCACATTTTTTTCTTTGACTATGCAGATTTTGTTTATAACTGTAGAGCAGTTGAAAAAGTGCAGTATAGTCTTCTGAACATCGCTGACTTTTGCGACGAATTTTCATACCTAAACCGGTGACGAAAAATGTTACATACGCAAGATTCATTTACTTATACTACGCGTTTCATTTTTTGCCGTCAGACAATGTAAAGGGTTTAAATAACTAACTTGCAATAGTGGTCCATCGAATAGAGTGGCAAACCGCTCGCAGTAAGTGAATGGAGCAGTCATGTTTTTGAAATTTTATATGCGTTTAATTTCACCGACTATTAGATTACTTCTATGCTTTTACTGTTTGATTTATTTATAGGTTCACCGCGTATAAGTACCCAAAGATACGCAACCATTTGAATCCTTTAGTTCAAAATGGAACTGGTTACGTCGGTTATTCAAAAAATCAACCCGTTTGGTCTAATCAGATTTTTGATATCGCTACCAACCACGGTCATCCAATGGCCGAAACTTTGAACAGCCTATATAACGTTATGAAAGACAACGTAAGTTAACGCTATTTTGTTACTTTCATGTGTTTACATATTTTGGTTAGTTTATCTGTAGGTACAACTAAATGTTTTATCATTGCGTTGCGTCAGACTGTTTTTTTCACTTTCCGCGTAAGGTAGGTGATGGTCAACTAAACAAAAGCGGCCTGTTGGTTTGTTCATAACTGAAACCTCTTAACAAGCCATAAAGTAGCTTCTGCATGATCGCTACTAGCTAGAAAACAATTGGGTGTTTTCAGAACTTGTCTAGTGTTTCCGCCAATTGGTAGCGCTCTTGAGAAACAGTGAAGTTGAAACTTCCCGCATAAAGTATATTTTAATACACTTGTTACTGTTTCTATTGCGAATAAATTTAGCGATATATGCCTGTTCTGTGGCAACTGCATGCGGCAAGGATTTAAAGTTGATTGAAGTTTTAGGATAACAAAATTTATAACTACTCGGCCATATTCTTAGATATTTGAAGCTCCTATCACAGGATTGTGATTGGTTTCCTTTGTCAGATTAGGAACTCTTGCAGTTGTGACTCTTAAATTTTGCACAGAACTAGGACAAATAGGTTGAAAAACATGCTGAATTTCAACTTTACGTTTCGATGACTGGAAGGTCACAAGGCCTATCACAGATCTGTGATATGTGTTGCACACATATCAGAATATATATGTGCAAAGCTTTGATGAGTGTAAGCCTATGATTAAAATATGATATGACACAGTTTCACATCGTTGCAATGATGGCGTTCACAGAATTGGAATCCAACGTTACTTTAACGGCCGCGACTCTAGATTGAGCATATCTCTAACTTAAGCGTTCAAAAACTGCACACCTAAACTTAAGCCTAAACAAAAATATTATCTAAAATCTAAGCATACTCTTTCACAGTTGCAGCAGAAAACGGGATGGCTCTATGAAAAGTAACATGGGCCAAATTGGAAATAATAATAATTATATATTAGGTTAAGTGTTTTATACACGAATCATTTTAGACAGAATTTTAAGTGATTTCTCTTTATAGTAAATGAACATTTTCAAAATAAACTTCACTACTGAAACAAGTAAAAGTCGGAAGATAAATAAATTGCTCAAGTTTGTCCAAAATTTGCTGGTCATGCCGATATTTTACGGCTCGTGTCAAATGCAATAAGTTTTCTATTGCAGAACACGATATATTTGTTTTATAACGATGAGAAACCCAGCGGAGATAAAACCTTTGACCTTGGACACACAAAGGGTAAGTTATACGATAGAAAAATGTTCAATAAACGTGATTTTGGTCGATGTATATAGAACAGGGACGTAACATTTAGCATATTCCTAAGCCTAAAAGCGTAAAAATGAGCTTATACCGAAACCTAAGTCTAGCAAAAAACTAGTCTACAGCGTTAGCTTATTCGATTGCTGTAGTCCCGCAGAAAAACGTTCCGCAGCTGATCTTACTGTGGGCCGTGATTTTGAAGGCTTACTAAAGACACTCTAAAACTTAGAGATTACGATCGGTGACGTTAACGCCTCCATCTAACAGCCCTAGTTTTAGTCCATCATAAGATTAGTTTCTATAATATTCGAAAAAGTTTCAATTACAAGCCCTTCAGCGTATGTAAAAATTATGAAAAGTATACAATTTGTTGCGAAAAATTATAATTTGCAACTTTGATGAACTAAAAATTCGAGTTTTAAGCAATTATCTAAGAACTGCTTTCTTGTGACAGATTATATTTTGCAGCAGGAAAACTTTTCAGGTGTGATCGCATTTGATAATGTTCAAGGATTTTGGTTAATTCACAGTGTTCCACATTATCCAACTTCTAATCTGTACTCGTATCCGCCAACAGGCCACAGTTACGCACAATCATTCATATGTGTGACGTTTCCTATTTCAGAACTAAAAGCAATTTGTAAGTAATTTTGGTTCTTGCTAATTATTAGGCCCTGATCACTGAGAAATTGAGGGACTTAAGACACGCTGAAAAGCTTAGCATGTAGCCTTACATTTATGCTTTAAGCCTAGACTTAAGTTCAGGTTTAACCTTTTTCTTAGCAAGCAGGCCATCATAATTGACACGAGATATAATTTTAACATAGCGCAAGCGCACAGGACAACAGTTTCCGGTAGAAATCAATGTTCGTTTCCGTTATAAAAATACCGGAAATTAATTAACTTTTTTGCTTGTAGCTAAGTTGTCAAGCACTTGAAAATAATAAAATTTTGTCTGCATTATAAAATTTTTTGGGGGTTTCGATCTTTTCTCTACAAAATTTTACTTGGCCGGTGAATACTTCTATGTTTTTGGTTGGAATTGAAAAATAACACCTGTTTCATGTTTCCGCTATATTTTTACTGTCCGTTGTGAATACTTCGTGATTTCGGCAATGCTTTGAAGCCACCAACTCCGCGCTTAGGTCCGTTTTCCAATGACGCTATATCGGTCTGGTTCAGCAATGCACTCGGTTTCCCCTTTTATTCCCCCAACACCGTATTAACGCTATCACCGTAAAGCACAAGTACGGAATAATACAACGAGGAAACGAGTAATATGCTTAACTGCAGACCTTATTCACGCTAGTTGTGCCGAAAGTTCTTTTGTTTTAAGTGCTTTCTGCACGTCAACTACGATATCTTAACCTGTTGTTCCACTAAAGTCACAAGCTCACACTGTACAACAAATGCCAACTCAACGTGACAAACCCCGGATACTCCGTAAAACCCCAAATAGCGGTACAAAATTCCCAAGATTCCCCAGAAAACAGCCGAAACTAGCCCCACTATAATCGACAAAACCCCAAAAACTTCCAAATATATTCCCAAGATCCCCGTTAACACATTCCCCAAATAACCCCGGTTTCCCCTGGTACTGCCCGTAGGCTCCGCGCTATGCGCTTAATCATTGAGTCCCTTAAGCCGATTTTCACGGTAGGCTCACATGAGAGCTACCGTGACACTTTTCCAATTGTATCGTATTTGCTTGAGTCGCCCGGTACTCTTATACAAATCAATTCCAACGAACCGTAAGAATAACCCGCCAAACTAGAGATTCCAACACAAAAACATATATCAAAATCGCCGCATCTTGTGCGCTAGAAGATCAATAATAATTATGGAGGCTGGCTACCCCAGCCTTCATGTTGAGTCGATTTGCATAATTTCGAGTGTCCCGGGCGTCTCGGGCCCCTTAAGGACACTCACATCCGCCACTACCATAGATACAACACAACAACAACAATGTTAACCCCCCAAACCCCTAACTAAGTGCTTTTAGCACTTTAGGCCTGCAACGATATATATTAAATGGCCATGCAGGGCCCCTGAGTACTAACACTGCGGACACAGCCGCCACGCATAGATTATACTATTTTTACGCTGTTTAGCAACGCCTTAGCCTAACTTAAGTTCTAAGAGAGACTAAGCGGAGCCGGGGACTCCCTTAAGGTGTGGTTTAGGATTTGGTTTTACTTTTGTTTTAGTTTTTAAGTTGAAATATATTTTGGAGTGGCACAGCCACCTGCATCCGTTTACTACCTAATAAAGCGTTTCGTCAAAATTTTGTTGTAGTTGCACTGGGACCGATTCCGCTAAATAGTGATTTCATGACAAAATATTAGCAATAATAGAGTTCGAGGTCACGGTTGATGGTTTGAGGCACCCCAATCAAAAATTAGGCCTCTGAGTAATGCCGTACAGGTATACTGCTGTACTTACAAGTCTTCAGCTAGGAAGAGTAGGATAACGCAGTTGTGCGATTGAATTCTTAAATTCATAACGCATCCGACATTGGAACATCAAAAACAATAAGTGGGGGCGTCGAATGCGCTACGATGCTTGTGAACTTTGCCGAAATTCTTATGCACAGAAATTCCAAAATTCCAATCTAATAAGATATTTGGTCGGGTTAAAGAGTATATATATTCATGAAACTTAAATTGCAAATCGTCATTCAAAGCTGGAAAACTAAATACAACCAAATATGCAGAAGTTAGTGGCGTTAACACATATACTTCGGACCTAAAGTGGCACACAAAGCCTTAAATTTTGTTATATTTTCGCTGCGCGCGAAGCGCAGAAATTTTAGTAACAATTAACATCTTGTCATACACAAGAGGTAAAAACACATATTTTAGGCATGTATAGTTTGAAAAACTCTCACACGTCTTCACCAATGGTTGGTGAACGCGCCTCCGGTTTCATCGCCCTGCACTGAAAGTATATGTACCGAAAAGCAACTAACATGTACCGAAATTGATATCCGCAGATATGCTAAAGGCCGAAAAAACACCCATATGCGCTCGGTTTTAATTATCATTTCCTGAAGAACAGACACACTCAAAATCGCATAACACTTTGGCATTATATATTAACAAACGTACAGCACAAAAATAATATAGAAACCATGCGCTCGCGAAGAGAGTGAAAAAAATTTCTGCGCTTCGAAGTTTAGCATGTTGAAAATGGCTAAGAAACATAAATTTTGTTTCGATCAAAATGGACTCTATGGCTACCGTAGGACCCACGAGCAAGGGTACGGGGTGCGCTTTCCACGGCACTATTTGTTGCTATCAATTTGCACTAATAATCTAATGGTTCAATGAAATAAAATCGCAGTGAATATCGCTTCTAACCGAAGCAGCCTGTAAATAGCATTAGAAAAATCTTGTTCGAAGTAGACTAAGGTTGGGCAAGTGTTAATCTATGTAACAATAAGTTTTGGCAAAAATCTACTTTAGCTGACTGCCTAGTGTTTGTTACTTTTAGAAGACTTCAGTGTACAAATGATTGATTTTAGCAAAGCAGTTATATTTTACTGAACCATTCATCTACGCCTCTAACCTACCAGACAATTTGGCGGATGAGTATCCAACTTTGGCTGAAGTCATCACCGGCAAAAGTATCGAAAATCCACCTTATATACGAAAAACTATACTGACATCGATTGAAGGAACACAATTCACACATTATGCAAAGCATCGAAAGTGGGGAAAAGGTTGGTTCATTTTGTTCTACACATTTAGAGCCATTGTGAAAGATACTGCTGCCGTGTGTAAACTTAGCTTTTGTAATTCCTGTGGTGAAAGAATAGAAGTTATACGAGTTGCTTAAAATTTCAATCGTGCGAAAATAAACTCTGAGACTGAAAGTACAACACCTACGAAGCAACCGGAATTATAAAATACCGGAACCGGAAACTTAAAAAATACCGGAGCCAGAAAACAAAAATCACTTGTTACCGAAAAAATTCATTTTTAAGCTATTTTAACACTGTTTAATGGTGTAAACACACCATTTAAAATGCAAAAATCCTGAAATAGATGAAGCAGATGGAAAACGTATGATAAATTTAGAGTATGACATACTGTATTGACCCGAATAAGAGGGGGACTGATATTTATTTGGCCTCTCCAGAGGTTACCTACCCTTGTTTTTCGGTTACGAACTGTTATTTATTTTTAACCCACGCTCCGCCACCCTTCGTGTGCTGATATATATCCGGTACTGCAACTATCCCTTGAATTAAACGTTTATTTGTCTTGCGTCAATAGCTTGAGCGATCATGTAAGGTTATACTTAGGAATGTACTTTCAAAATTTAAGTACGCCTTAAAGATTCTAACTCAATATTATTTGGTCCTGGAGTCATTTATGCACTGCAATTAGGAATAACTGACCTTCGTGAACTCTAATAAGGATTTAGAGACTCTATCCACTTACGGATTCTTATTTGGGATACGGACTCCTATTGAATGGGAATCAAAATGGGGACCCCCTCTTATTACCCCACGCCCTCTTATTCGAGTCACTACAGTAAATTGAAAATTTCGGCAATACCCTCACAGCAGGGTGCAACGGGAGGCGAAAAATACCGGAGCCGGATGTCAACGAAACTTGCCGGAGCCGGAGGTGAGACGAAATTAGGTTCTAAATGTGATGGTTAATTAATATATAGTTAATTTTATCCAATACCTACATGTAGTTAAGTTGTTTGGTTTTACGCTAATTTTCTGCGAAATTCTGGAAATTCTTCCCAGAAAACTGGGACAAAAGTAAAACGAAACGCGCTAAGAGATAAATTTTGCAAAATTATGCAAAATTTTGCTACCGAAATTGCCCGAACTTCCGGCAAAAATTCTACCGGAGCCGGAGGCCGATTTTCTGCTGGATCCGGAGGCAGACCTCCGGTTGTCCCTGCCACACAGGTAAATAATTTTAGTAATATATGTATGAATAATATGCTAATTTTTCTTAAATTTTGGAATGAGAAGTTTTTTCAATACTGAAAATATCGGAAAATACTGGTGAAAACATACCAAGATTTCCCTACCGGAACCGAAATTCCGCTTCTCACCCTGAGTGCACCCTGCGCAGTTGTTCTTGTTTTTCACTTTAAAATGTTATAAACATCGATGCAGCTTGATTCGCAAATTTCATTCCAATTTTTGAAAACATCTAATAATATTCAGAGCTATACAAGGACGGTGTTGCAAAGGATATTCAAGAATCGTTACTTACCGAGACTTGGCAAAATGGGCCGGGTGATATTCCATCCAGGTAAAAAAGGTCTCACCGAAACTTAGCACAATGTTTTTATAGAATGTTTTTTCGATAGATTTTCGAGTCAAATTATGTTGTTCAATATACGCTAAAATTGCTTGCTCCGAAGCCGATGAGAATCAGTGTAAAAATAAAATGTGCATTTTCCGTCTCATAATGTTGTTGCTTCAAATGTGGCCTTAAAATGAAAACAAATACTGAACAAAAAATAAAACCTTAACAATTTGTAGAAAGTCACTATATTCATTGATATGGTACCTGGCTCAAAATTATAATTTTCTGACTTGAAAATTCCTAGGCGTTTATCTTCCTCAAAATTTTGAAAATGGAACGGTGCCACAAAATTTGTCCTAGAACAGGGCTAAAACCAATATTTGCAAATGTAAGATCTGCACTGTAATGACACGAATAAGAGGGTGTGGAGTAGTAAAAGGTCCCTATTTTGAGCTCCAATCAATAGGAATGCGTATCCCTTATACGAGTCCGTAAACCATATTGAGAGTCGATAAATGTCAATTGTCCATAATTGTAACGAGTAAGACTCCAGGACCAAATAATTTGCGTTCGAAACTTGAAAAGCGTACTTAAATATTGAAAGTACAAGTATAAACCTTGCATGATCGCTCAAGCAATTGACTCAAGACAAATAAACGTTTAATTCAACGGATAGTATGCAGTACCATATATATCAGTATAACGAAGGATGGCAGAGCGTGGGTTAAAAAATAACAGTCAGTGACCGAATAACAGGGGGAACCCGCTGGAGAGGCCAAATAAATTTCAGCCCCCTTTTATTCGGGCCACTACAGTAACTTGATAGTTTTGAGTGATGTTTGTGTGTTAAATTGCATTGTGTTTGTGCATGTGTTGTGGGTGCCTAATGCGGGGTTCACGTTATACCCGGGGCAGGCGGGACACGGTTTGTCCCATGTTGATTCGGCGTCAGTGTTAAAATTCTGGCTGTTATATCGGGGCAACAAACAAAACTCGAATGTCACATGACATTACCTTACAAACCACCGCTATTTATGCGAATATTATATGATATTCCAAAATTTCAATGAATATCATATGATATTCAACGGAACAGTGTAACTTTTTGGATACTAAATAAATGAGTGAAAAGTTGGACGGCAGCGGCACAAATGTGCTTTAACTCCAAATACAAGCTTGTAAATCGTTTCCGACACAAAATCGCTTAGAACCACAGCTTTACAATTCAAAAATTCAAATTCCAAATTCTAATTTCATATGATATTCAACAGGACAATTTGGGCAGTTACCTCAAGTGTGCAAAATTTGAAGATATCTGATATTTTCAGACAATACCTCGAATATCATGATATTGAAGGACAAAAAGTGACCTACACATGATGACAGCAGACAAATACAAATTCTTGAATAGGGTCTATATGCAGACAAAATGTTACTCAATAGACTAATAGGGACAAACCGGGTCCCAAGCTGCCCCGTATAACGTGAACCCAGCATTGAGGAGGTTTGCGATAGGCCAGGGCTGCACAGGTTTCAAAAGAAGGCACTGACACGTGATAGCCCTGGGCTATCAATGAACACTATTATAACCCTGGGCTATAGCAGATTTTGTGGCACCGCTGACAAGATTATTGTGAACGGCACATAAATTTGTGTTTCTGTTCACCTTTAGTTGCAATCCATCAGGAATCAATGTCTACAACGTGAAACAAATTCAGTTTAATGCGCAAAACATATCGTTCACTAATTCGAAGGATCATTCGAAATACGCTGTTACATTTGGTAATACAAGCGGCGGTGTTGCCAATGAGTTGGCATGGATATGCATTGGAGACATTAATCGACAGGTTAGACATTGAATACCAAGGTGTAGACGGATAGTAATAATAACAGCGGAAACGGATAGTTATCAAAATAACGGAAACGGAAATTGAAGTATAAAAGTTTCAAAGATGTTTTTATGCCAGCACAACAGGGCATGCAAATATCCTCTTGGCTTTCAAAATTTTAAAGTAAAAAAATAGCGGATGCATCAAAATTTTTTAAGATTTTGGCTGAATTTTGCAATGATTATTCCATTCACATAAGTAGACCAATTGCAGCATATTATCTGTAATGAACAACTGTGATATGCTTACTATCAGGGTGAACTAGATAATATCCGTTTCCGGTAAAGGTCGGTGTCCCGTTTCCATCATAGAAATAACGGAAATTCTTTTATTTTTACGCAAGATTAGTTCTAAATGACGCATATATCTGGCAATTTTTCATTGCAGATATGCTGCAATTGTTCGAATTGAAATAAAAATTACGAAATTCGACTAAAATCTTAAAAATTTCGACGCATACGCTGTTTTTCGGGCCTTTTCCGTTATCCTCCTCCAGCCCGCGTTTACCCAAAAAAGGTTCGATTTGAAAAATTTTTGCATATTCGAACTTCTCATAACCTCCCCTGATCATTCCACGCCTAAATTTAATTTTTTTAAAAATTCGATTTGTTAAAGGTTCTGAGGTTCCCCTTGGGACCCAATTTATTTCACAATAACTCGTTTAACAATCGTCTAATTACGGAAAATTTAACTCCATACCACTCAGCTTTTATAAAGTTTTTGACTAAAAATTTGTTTGGGTCCCAAGGGGACCTCGGGGCCTTAAAAATCAAATTTTACAAAAAAATCAAATTTAGGCGCGGAATGATCAGGGGCAGGGAGGTCACGAGAAGCTTTTTGGTCAAACACGAGCTCTAGGGAATAACGGAAAGACCCATTTATTTTTTCTTTATGCGTTTTCCGTTTCCGTTATTTTTAGTAACCGCTAACGCTCACTATAGGTGGCACCGCATATCCGGGTATAAAAATATCCGGATATCCGATTTGAAAAGAAATATATCTTGATAGTTGAATGTAAAACAATAACTGATGCATACGTATCGCTAATGCTTAGTCTCCACAAAATCGGTTACAGAATGAATAAAAATAACAGATAAACTGTTTGAATCGAAGTTTCTGAATTGTTTATGTAACATTTTTGACGTCACTGTTAGGGTGCTCTTATAACAGCGAATACGTTGTCCATTAAATTTGTGTCAACTGCTAATATTCTTTCAGGAAGGTCAGAAGGCTAGAGGTGGCGGCACGCTCTGTATCAGTGACAACAGTTTGCACAACGCGTACAAGTCAATCATTTCTGGATACGAAAAATGTTGAACATGGGTTACCGTACCCATGTTTGAAGCAGGTCTCGAACACAAAACGTGAATATAATCCCAGCATGAAAAGTCTCACAGCGCTTCGGAATCGGATTTTGATATTGTTTTAATCCTACTTGTGATAAATCCTACTTGTTCAGATATGTTGCATAAAAATGCTGCAACGTTTATCTATTAAAATTGTTTTCAATGTGTTAGCTTATCAATAACTGATTGTAGTTTAACTTTACAGAACCAAAAAATGATTGCCAATTTGTTCATGTGACGTTTTTGAGAATTGTTGCCAGCCGACAGACATCCAAAATCAATATTATGCTTGTTAATACAAATTATCCGTATAGTTACAAAATTTGTAATTCCGGTTCCGCTATAAATTTGCTGTTCCGATGCCCATATAATCCAGTTCCGCTTTGCACCCTGTCCTACGGACAGTAAACAAAACAACCACCAAGCATACAAAACAACCACCTAACACACAAGAGTTACTTGAACTCTGCATAACAGACTTGAAAAATTACAAATAAATAATCTGTTAATTCCAAACAAAAACAGAGTTAAATACAGCACAAAATTCACTTAGATAGCATCTGATCAGGTACAGGCAGATTGGATTTAGTATCATTATTTGACAAGCTTGTAACACCGTCCGCATTAAAGGATTTTGTTGGAGTCATAACAGTGATTGGAATAACTCGTCCAGCGCCGGAAGAAAAATCAAAATTTGGAGAAACAACAATTTTAGTAGGCTGCGAATGCTGAACAGTTGTAGATGAAGGATTCGGCTTGACAGCATTCATTGGTGTACGCGATAGAATTTTTAACGTTGTCACTTTGGCATTACTTGATGAATTTCTCGCTACGGGTTCTGCCGTAGAAATATGTCGCCTCATTGGAACCATGATAATCTGTTTTGGAGCAGACGCAGTGGCGACGGTTGTAGCAATACCGTCACCAGAATGGTCGATTTTCACTGCATGCGAGCTATCACCGTTAGCCGGGGATGCACCAAGAACAGGTTTGTATAGTTTTTGATTGCTACATGTAGAAGAGGATGAGACCAATCCAGCAATTTGCGTTGTAAACTGTGGCACTAATTGAACAGCATAATCAGATTCTTTCATTTGGTTGGGTTCTACCCGAAGTTTTCTAGGAGATGATCTAAGAATAGCTGGAAACGGGCGCAGTTGTGATGGAATTGGATGAGAAAGCGTTGTACAGTTTGTAGTATTATGCTGTTCTGGCACTGTCGTTGCCGGTGTATGCGTGGTCTAAGATAAATAACACAACACATAAAGAATATTATGTAGGTTACATTACTGGCATTTCGGTACCCCAAATTCGAGTGGGCTAAAAATGCAGCTATGCATATATGAATTTCCAGAAAGCAAATTACAACCGAAACTCAACCAAAACTAGCGACCATACTACGCAGCTTCCAACGAGCAAGTTGAGCAAAATGAAAGTAGTACCTTACCCTCTTCATGAAAAGTGACCGGTATGTAAATTTGGTCCGAACTTACCCTTTTTAACGAGCAATATAGAATACACGTTTAAGATTGCGACACTTACCGGTTTCTGATTATCACAAATCGTTGGTGCCTTGTTCTGAGGTCGATACGAGACAAATTGCATGGGCTGAAAGCCACCATTTGTACTAGCGTCGCATCCTGCCGCGGTAAAAACATGACTTCGTTTTGTACCCGATGACCCAAATGACCTGCTACTCAGAACAGCACTAGCATCCTCGCGCACCGAATTGCTATGCGATGAGCTTCGGGCTCCAGAAGTTCGTGCTGATATGCGGTCTACAACTGTTGATGATGTAACAGATTTTTCTTCTGCCGATCCAAAATGCTGCACATAACTACAATTACCGTTTGTTTCCTCCTCAGTTCTGTTTCTTTCAAAGACATCGTCAGATTCCGCGGTAGCATTCGTACCACCATTACTAGCAGAAACAGCATTCACAGACAAGTCAGACTCACGATTACGACGCCTTGAAGTTATTGGAGGACGTTTGAGTCTTGAGTGCGACTGCTGTGAATCTGCTATTTTGGTTGTATTACCGGAATTTTGACGACGTATTTCACGTAATCCTGATAAACGTTGCTGTCCTAATTTGCGACCAAGTCGGGATGAACAATGTGCGCTGCGTTTATTCATTTCTTGAAGCTTTTCAGCGGACATTCGAGAATCTTAACGAGTTAATAATACCATGAATGTTACACATGATCGCTATGAAAATGGAAAATATGGAAATTAAATGGTTTAGTTTTCGCGTTGCAATGAGCATGGCAGGCAAAAACAGCGGGTAGTCAGATTTTAACACATTTATCGCTTCGGGATTCTAAACACTGTGGCGATGTGCCTACTGTGATTGAGATGCTATTTTGTATACATTACACAATCATGGGCACAATATATACACTATTTCTCGGTAAAATCTCGTCATGTCAAAAGATGTCTGTGTTTTTTTATTATTATGAATAAAGCATTATTTGGTTGCCAAACATTACAACGGTAAACACAACAAAATTCGCTGTATCATTCAGGGTTCAATCTTCAAAACATGCAAAAAATTACATCCATAAACATTACACTGTACGGAAACCACAGTATAGCAGAAGAATGATCTAGTGCAATCCTGATCGAAGCATGACGTATCATGATGCGGCCGAATATCATGTTTCGGTTTAAAACACTAAGTACGTATGTTTTAACATTTCTAACTATAGGTTTAGTTTAAAACAAAACTTCGCCAAGCTTTGATACACTCTATGCGGATGACACTCGCTTCAGTGGAAGATTCAGACTCCGGCCAGTATGCAGTACTTTAACATCCGGTCGCACACTGCAAGCCATTGCCGGCACCAAGCCAGAATAATAATAATAATAATAATAATTTTAAATTGTCTCTAACCTTTTCCTCCCATTCGTTGTTCTTCTTCGTAAATTCGTCTGATTTCAATTTCAGCAATTTTACAAATATCATTCAACGACGAGGGGTTTCCGCTGTCCACACCGCCCTCGTATCTGTCATCTTCATCATCATCATCATCTTCTTCTTCTTCATCATCACCATCGTCGTTGTAATCATCCTCGTCGAACGAATCGCATTCATTATCATCGTCAATTTCGTCATCGCTTTTAAATCTACAAATGATAATGATTCAAAAGTCTCCAGAAAAACATTTAATTGTTTCACAAAATTGCATATGACTTAAATATGTAACCTGCACTATTAATAATTACTATGCATACTATTATCAACTTTTCTAAGCCTGAAAATGACAAAAACACAGCAAAAGCTCGTAGAACATTAAACCATTCATCTCAGTTTTATTTCCCAAAATTGTCTATAATTTAAAAAACATGCACTGGTTACTATGTATAACTATCATCGTTTTTAACTATAAAAATAATGATGAACTGACTGCAAAAGCCCTCCAAAATATAACCATTATTGAGCGAAGCTCGTTGTTTCGCGAAACGTTGTCCAAAAAGAATCTCACGAACCGCAAACCGATTTTGATAAACTACTTTTTTTGTTTAAAAGCCTGTCATCGTGGGGTGTTAATACCGCATTGATGTTTTAACAGTTTAAGCCGTTTATTAGCTACAGCTAAGTTGCATAATTTGTGAAGAGTAAATTGGGACTTTTTAAGATATTTCACTAATTATCACGGTTACAAGCAATTTTCAGTACTCAAGGGTTTTTGAGCACGAGCAAATTGGCATATTAGCTTAATTGATAAGCCTAAATTAGGACTTTTTGCAATATTTCACTAAATTATTAAGGGTTACTGAAGGTTTTTGGGTGCGAGGAATTTGAATAAATTGTTTACAAACCTCCAAAACCGATAAATGAATAGTTAGCTAATAAGTAATTTGCATATTAGCTTCATTGCTTGTGTGCCTGAGCTTCGCTCAATACATGTAGTCCCACTATTGCTGATTCTATATGTGAAAAGCAAAAAACTGCATTTTGTGCTTAATTATGGGTAAAATGTATGTACATACAAAACGCAAATTGCACGCCTTGGCTACCCATGAATTTATTATTATTGAACGAAGCGAAGCGTTTTATGTTTCGCATTTGGGAATCAAAAAGTGGATGTCCGTCTGAATCGATTTTGATAAACTTTTTTGTTGGAAAGCCTAATGATCCTGGGGTGTTAACCTATCACTGAGGTTTTAAAACTTTAAGCTACTTTGCATAATTAGTTAAGCTTGATTTAGGACTTTTTACATTATTTTAGTAATAATTACGGTTACAAGCAATCTAGTTTGAGCAATAAAGGGTTTTGGGGAGCAAGGAATCTGAATAAACTGTTTATTACAAACCGCCAGAACCGATTAGTACCTATAAACAGACACTGCATTGCATGACATGAGAGATGCATGAAGCGGTCTCAAAATAAGAATCGAATTTGCAATAAGACGAATAATGAAACGCGTACATAGCTTTACACAAAATCTTTTTTGACACGGAACCTTCGAATAAAAAATGCAATAACAGCTACTTGCAGCTAGAGAGAGGCATTACAATTTAAGGTAGCACTATTATAGTTATCGTGCGCGTATACGGTGCCAGATGGCGCCGGACGGTGACGAACATCCAACATCATCAAAAGTATAGCGCCACCGTTACTCAGGGTGCAACCGGAATTCCGGTTCCGATTAGAATTCCGATTCAAAACTAGTCGGAAATAGAGATGTCCCGGGGTCGGGACCAGAGGATGACGAGGCTGGCGCCATGCGGCACCATGTATAGTACCAGAAAAACAATGTCCCGGTGCACAATTCAGCCAAAATCCGAACGCAGCACAGTGCTTTTATTACAATATCGTAGGCAAAATGTCGCGTGACGTGATATGACAAATAACAAATGCATTAACACTAACTTCACAACATGTGAGTATCAGCAAAATGTCGTGCGACGCGACATGATAAAACAGATTTTTATTTTTGCGCTTCTGCATCATTTATCTATTAAATTGTTTTTGATGAGTTAACGTATCAATAATTGTTTGTAGTTTAGCTTTACGGAACCAAAAAATGATTACCAATTTGTTCATGTTACATTTTTGAGAATATGTTACAAGCCAACAGTACAAAATTATCTGTATACAAAAAATCTGTATTTCAGATTCC
Source organism: Enoplolaimus lenunculus (assembly GCA_030248215.1). NCBI lineage: Eukaryota > Metazoa > Nematoda > Enoplea > Enoplida > Thoracostomopsidae > Enoplolaimus > Enoplolaimus lenunculus. Next base: position 130,376 of record JASANG010003746.1, read on the forward strand.
GCTTTCAGTATAAACTTGCTGTTCCGATTCCGGTATAATCCAGTTACGCTTTGCACCGTGCCCTTAACGTTAAATTTCCATCAGTTTCCCGCTAATGTGCTGTACAAAAGGTCAAGTCTATAACATTACAGTAGTTTCATTTGACAACAACCATATTAATATTAATATTTTACAAACCCATGCGCAGCATCTATGTTGCTACATATCGTTGTAAATTAGCATTTGTGCATATAGGAAGTACGTTGCGTATCCTAACTTTTCCGAATTCCGTGGTCAGTTAAACTTAGACTTGTTTAGGAACATTAATGTTAAAGATTTAATATAACAGCGGTCCAGTACATTACGAGAGTTGCACAGTAGTGTAACTGTGTCGACTAGAACATGTTATTGAGCAAAGCGAAACTCCGAGCGAAGCTCGGAGTTTCGCGAAGCGTTTTATGTTTTGTTCTTGGGGGTCGAAAGGTGGATGTCCGTCCGTCCGAAAAGAATCTCAGGAACGGCTGAACCGATTTTGATAAACTTTTTGTTTGAAAGCCAATTATTCTGGGGTGTTAACCTCGCATTGGGGTTTTAAAATTTTAAGCCGTTTATTAGCTACAGGCTAATTTGCATAATTAATTAAGCCTAAATTAGGACTTTCCACAATATTTCACTAATTATTACAGTTATAAGCAATCTAATTTTAGCATTAAAGGGTTTTGTGGAGCGAAGAATCTGCGTCTACTGTTTAAAAACCTCCAAAACCCATAATTGAGCAGTTAGCTAATAGACAATTTGCATATTAGCATAGTTTATAAGGCTAAATTAGGACATTTTACAATATTTCACTAATTATTAAGGTTAAAAGCAATATAATTTCAGCACTAAAGGTTTTTAGGTGCGATGAATTTGAATAAATAGTTTACAAACATACAAAACCGATAATTGAATAGTTAGCTAATAGCTAATTTGCATATTAGCATAATTGACAAGACAAAATTAGGACTTTTTAAATTATTCCAAAAATTATTAGGGTGGCTGAAGGGTTTTTGGGTGCGAGGAATCTGAGGAAATTGCTTACGAATCCCCAAAACCGATAAATTAATAGTTAGCTAATAACTAATTTGCATATTACCTTAATCGCTTACGTGTGTTCGAGCTTCGCTCAATAAATGTAGTCCCACTACGACTGGTTATTAGAAGCGGTGATATAAATAGGCAACAAAAATAACGTTTTGAAATAATATAATATGCTTACGGTTTATTGCTATCACGTGGACGTCTTTCACCTTTGAATTGCGAGTTTTCAGAGACGGTGCTTGATAAATTACTGTTCCAAATATCACCGTTTTTACGTGCAAATTTGGCCCGCACAGTTTCTTCTAAAAAGCAATAAAACCAGATTTGGTTAAAAACTCAACCACTTTTGCTTTTTATTCCCTGCCTGTCTTCGCTAAATTGCAATTTTACACTAGCTGCATTTGATTTGACAATATATATTTAGCCTATTTTTTCTGAAATAAGCAACAACCTCGTGTACCCTACAAATTATGCATAAATTTTTAGCTTTAGTTAACGTCATCTCAACAAAAAGTATTCAGTACGAACAACACTTTGTGAGCACTGTATAACTTAAAAGCTTTGCACTAAAGACATTGGAAAAACTAATAATCAATTAGAATTCAGTGCTTGTACTCCGATATATAATGTTATGTTGGAATAGAAATCAGAACAGAAATTTTATACCGAAATTCACTGGAATAGAAATCACAACAGAAATTTTATACCGAAATTCACTGGAATAAAAATCACAACAGAAATTTTATACCGAAATTCATACCGCAATCGGAACAAATCACAGTGAAGCAAACATAAAGAATAGCAATCACATTACTGATCATTCGGCTTATTAATTGTTAGCCTATAGAAACCACGCACAACCCTGGTTATGGTCGAAAATGTAAGAAACTTTGCAGCGAAATTCTAACAGCTGAACAACACAGAAAGATTCAACCATAACCATGGGCATAACACAGAACCAATTTTATCATAATATGAAAAAACTATGTTCTTAATTTTTTGTAAATAAAACATTTAAATAAAACTTGGACTAATACATTAAGAGAAAAAGGAAATGGCTTTAATTTATTATGTAAATTAATATTAAAAACTAACCATCTTCTGGCTCAAACTTTCGTTTGGTTCTATTGACGAGACCTTTAAGTGAATTTGATCCTGGATTAAGTGAGAGAGACATTCCTGAAAGAGTAACACATTAAGAATAACAATTCCAAAGTGATTATAACTAAGTACGAAAAACGGCCTGCAATGCAAACATCATAGTTTCAGCGTAGTTATAGAAAGCAGAACATCCACATGTTTTTTGAATCAGCCAAACAAAACACACTCTCATGAAAACAATGAAATGCTATATTTACCTTCAATTAACGGTCCCGTGTACTGAAAAACAGTTGTTTTTCGGCCAATATCCGAGGTAAACAGTTTTCTCACTAGTTCCATGCTAATCAAAATGTTCGCAATATCATAAAGTCGCCGATATCGACCTGCAATTAGGACATCGGATATAAATTTTGTCTAAGCGGCTCAAAGAAACTTGGTGTCACCAATTTTGTTCTACGTAATATCGAAAAATATTTAATTTTTCAGTAATAGACCAACAAACATCATTCAGGAGTTAACTGAATTTTTTATATTTGTCAACTGTTTGGTTGGCTTGCATCTTTAATCTACGGAATTGGATACCCATTGTACACTCCGAGACTACAATCCGTACTTTTGGCAGCAACAATATCGAGCGATTTCTCGTCGTATAGTTCCGGGATCAAAACAGCTGAAACTGCATCCAGACTAAGGCAATAAGGTGGCTAAAATAGAACACGACCAAATTTACTGTTTTGCTATGGAAACAATAACAGGAATACAGAGACTAATTCTTATTCTTTCGCGCAAAGAACATGCACCCAATTTGCAGTTATTTATGCAGTGAATTGCTTCAGTAGCTTATCTATATAAATTATATAAATTAGAGATGTCTGTTGACCAGGATTTTACCCGAGGCCCGAGCCCCAGGACCGGGGTCAGCAAAATACACTAAACTTAAAATTTTGTGTACCTTTTGCGTTAGCATGTACCTGGAAGTACTGTATCGTTTTTATCATATCGCGTCACGCGACAATTTGTTGATACTCCCATGTTGTGAAGTTACTGTTAATGCGTTTATTATTTGCCATATCGCGTTACGCAACATTTTACCTATGGTAATATAATAAACTTACTATGCTGCGTTCAGTTTCTGGCTAAATTGCGACACGGGACATTTTTTCTGGTACCGTATAGCCTCAGAAACGGCACTCTGGCCCGGGCCCCGGGACATATATACTTAGATTGGTAGCCTAGTAAACATAGGTAGAATATTTGCAACGTCTAGAAGCGCTTGCATGACGGTTTAATTTAATTTATGTTTATTAATTCCAAAACAGTAGACACGTACGCAAACAGCTGGAACGCTATCCACATTACGTATAGTGGTCGATCCAGCTTTAAAACAAATCAACATACCTCCGACACAAGAAAACACTTTAGCACATTTTTACAGAAATTACTCATCGCTATTCGCTGAGTGGTTCTTCCTAAAGCGATGAAAAAGAAGAATACAGTTATTTGTTACATGTCACAATTCAGGTGATCAAAATATGGCGAGCATAGCGATTGTTTCGGCAACGGGAACTGGTATGCACATTAATATATCTTTCTTAATACCACAAGACGGTTTTTAACTGTTGAAAACGCAAAACCAATGTAGATATTTATTTAATCTCTGTATATCTTTGAATTACAAGCATACATATGCTAGAATATAATAAAACTGCAGTCACCAAACGGACCATTATCAGATTTGTTGTAAAACATCCGACTACTAACCTATAACGAGCTGATCGCTGAAATTATGATTCGAGTGGTAGATTACGAGTTTCGGAAACATCGAGCCTTGAAACTGAGTCTCCCATTTTTACTTACCAGCAAATTTCTCAATGTTGTTTAAATAAAATGAACTGGATTCTCTCTGGTGAGGGGTGGATGAGTCCACATTGGCAACTCCTACCTACATTTGGTGTTCTAAGGTTGATCCATCCCAGTTGTGAGGGTGGCATCGAAATTCTAAATAGTTGTTGCTGTTGTTGCCGTAAAAATACATTTGTAGAGTCCATATAATATAAACAGCCTGCAGGGTAAACCTGGGGTATTGCCTTCCCCTCAATTTTTTGTGGCCACCAGGTTTTGCTTTAGCAGCGACCTGGAGGCAAGTCCCCCAACAAAAATACAAACAAACAGAGGCCAGATACACGATTTCTTACTTCTGTGAAACTGTATCACTTCCTTGCCAACAACAACACTCACAGATGAGCCAAAACCACGAGGCTGTTCAAGCCTTTGACACTTTTGCTGCGCTTCAAGGACAACCTCTGAGAGATTTTCCTTCTCAGCTTCTTCCTAGAACATTAGTATCGTATATCTTCTATTTACTTTATCGGTCTGTGAAAAAAACCATTGGTTAGTTATAGCATTTTCACGACACGTAAGATTGCATACATGTCGCTCTGACAAAGCTTAAACTGGGAAGATTTAACGCCACGTTTCGAGCATAAAATGTCGAGATTGGGCCGGGGTCGAGATTTTTACCGGCGCCTGTACCAACCGGTGCCAAATCAGAACACGTAAAGATGTATACCTATCAATACGAGTGGAAAAGGCTCGGACTCCGATCACATTAAGTTCCGTTTGGCACCCTGTTCTATGTGTTGATTTTTATATTTTTAAAATGAGAACCGAGCGCGACAGGATTCCTTTCATTTGGGTCAATTAGGGTTTTAACATAAAAACAGGCCCCGGTTACGCCACGCCCTGGCAAATAACGTGTTGTCCCCGGCCCCATCCCAAGGGACATCTATAATGTTAAGTGATGTAACTCCTTAATATCTAACGTACCTTCCACTCTTTAAATAACTGCGGCAAGTGCCCAAACCCATGCCAGCGATAAAACGTCTTCAGGTCTTTTCGAACAACAAACAAGCTTTCCAATATATTAATCACATCGTACATTCTTCTTTTTTCTACTCCTATAAAGTTACACAACGGCAACGTTAGGTTATCAAGTATTTTGGAAATATAATGCATTTTCCGCAATAACATTTTTACAGGCACGTACTACGTACATTATTCCACAGTTTACACAATATATCGTAACTGGTCAGAAAAAATTCGCGAGCTGTACATGGCAGGCATGTGAAAAAATGATATGGTGTTAGCAAGTTTAGTGTTGATGACTGAACCGATAATGTCAAATATAAATAAAACAATATCGCAGACTATTCGAAGTTAAGTACGCATACAAAATGCCTCAAAAGAGAAAATAGCATTATATACGTAGGTGTGTCAAAACCTCCAGAATTAGACAACCAATTTTGCGACAACTCGACCTAATATTAAATAACAGGATCTTATTAAATCAGTGTAATCAGACTATTAATTCATAAAATCTGCGAGAAATTTTAATCGACGTACAGACTTGCAATAGGCTAAGAAATGGGCACTCTTACTTGAAAAACCTAGTTGAGCATTTCAGTCTTCTATAAGACTACCGTACAGGCGCTTAAATTTATTTGCTGACAAAATAAAACGCCAAAAAATTACCCATTTCTTCAGCAACAACTTCAATACGAAACCTCGGTATGGGATCGGTATTCTTCACTTCTCTGGGAAATCGGTTAATAAACCTTAAAAAGTACCAAATGCCATAAACACGAATTTATATAAATATAAACCTACATTTGTTCTCTTCCTGTATGAAGATGTCACTCATCAAACCAACTAACCCTTATCATTATTTTCGTGTGAAACGAAATAAATATTGTTTAATGGCACCAAATCACGACTAACTAGGTATGCCCAGAAAATGTTACCGGAATTCCGGTTCCAGTATATTTTCACCATCCGGTCCAGTTCCGGTGAATTCTTACCAGAATTAAACTTCCGGTAATAAAATTTGATTGGTGGAAATTAAGGTATTTGACTAAAAAATGACGATAAAATTAAATAATTTTATTAGTATAGTATACAAACCTTGACAATCGCCGAAAATAAAATATCGAAGGTAGATTTCGCTTATGTCGATTATGAAAATCTAAGTGAATACCTATATCTCCAACTTGGGTTACTTCATCAATAATATTGCAAAGAGAAAATTAAAATGTTCAGTGGCACGTATTTTTCATATTCCGGCTCCGGTTCCGTTTCCGGTGTTTTTTCAAATTTCGATACCGGTTCCGGTAAATTGTAATTCCGGTTGCACCCTGATAAACACATTTGTTTTCATTTCTGTACACTCGACACATCATGCGCTGAGCGCCGTTCTACAACATACTTATCACATAGTGCTCCAAGCGATTTTTGACCACGACGAAACATTGATACACCAGGCACGAGCAGTAACTGAGGTTCATCATCATCTAACATACTTGCTGAAACACAGTTTACTGAATGATTCTGCGACGAGTCAACATTGTTGGTCGAATGAGTTTCTGTGTCGGTCGCTTCTGTAGATGTATGCTTACTGCGCTCGCTAGAATCGGAGCTTCCACTTTGTATTGGGTTAGCTGTACAGCCGCGCCCAACCGCATTCGAAGTATGGTGTAAATTCTGCACTGCTGTTTTGGTTTCGCTGAGTGAGCGCTCCCGAATGTTTTGTTCATACACAGCACCATCTGTATCAATGTAAACATCGGTATCAATATCATGATCATCGACTTCACCGGTATTATAATGCATTCTATTTCCCCGCTTCATACGTTCAGCTAGCGACCGAGCATAGCTTGTTCGAGACGTAGTCAACTTGTTTGATAGGCCATGACTAGCATTTTTGCCATCGGGAGGAAATGAACCTGTTCACAAACACCTAACATTTCATGCAAAAGGTCCAGATTGCTGCATAACAAAACTGAGTATTTAACTGAAAACTTTATAAACACACGTTTAAAATCTCGCAGAACTTATCCATTATTTTGAATTTTTTTCAAACATCCCCAGTTCCAGGACATTCTAAAAAGCGCTAAACTGAACATTAAACTATTATGTAACACCAACCCTCATGACTGGAACCAATAGTGTTCATGCTATTGCACGAATGAGCAAATGGAAGACTGTAGATAGCACTATCTTCGTCCAGATTGTATTCAGTTTCCACAATTACTTCCGCGTCACCAAAGACTGGATCTTTAATTGACCCTCCTGACATGCTCCAAATTCTAAGAAGAATAGATTAATTATGTTAAGTTTATCTATAACCTCAGAAAAAGGGTACACAAACATTGTACCTACCGTATTTAGCAAAGGGTCAAGCTGCTAATCACAGACCATAGGATTCAGATCAAAACACCACGTGCCTGGTTCTGATTAAAATGCGGAGGGTCGTAAACCAATAAAATTTTTAAACCGAGCGAGACGCGATTTTTGCCGCATACCACATCGGAGAACGTACAGCGGATATTACAACATACTTGCTGTCAGAGAACAGTAATTTCCAGCGCTATCATTGATAAAAATGAATAGGGTCACATATGGAATCATACTCAGCGCGCGAATACGAAAACCTGAGAGTACTGAACTCTAATTTACCAAATTACTGATATACGATAAATCACGTGTAAACATATGCCAGGTGTAAGCATGTGAGACATGCTTGCCCGTTATGTGCACATGCAATATAGTGCAGTGCACTGTATGTATGCTAGCTGGCAGCATACGGTCGACACATAGTCGACGAAAATGCAGTTGGATAGGCGGGCTACGTGGCGCAGTGGTAGAGTGCTCGCTTAAGAATCCATAGGCTGAGAGTTCGATCCCCGCTCTAGCCCGCTTTTCCAGCTGCTTTAGTTGAAAGGTCTGATGACCCGGTTCCTACCTAGACTGACATGGGGGCTACGCCGTGAGCGCAATGGTAAACTGCCGCGCTATGAACACGGTATCCAGTCGAAAATAGGACGGACGGTCAAGGGACGACCTTGTTGAAAATAAGGGCATGTAAGCATGTGAGACATGCTTGTCCGTTATGTGCAAATGCAATATAGTGCAGTGCACTGCATATATGCTAGCTGGCAGCATACGGTCGACACATATAGTCGACGAAATATGCAGTTGGAGAGGCGGGCTGCGTGGCGCAGTGGTAGAATATTCGGTTAGGATCCATAGGCTGAGAGTTCGATTCCCCGCTCTAGCCCGCTTTTCCAGCTGCTTAGTTGAAAGGTCTGATGTCTCGGTTCCTACCTAGACTGACACCAGGGAGTCAAAATTCTTTCACAATTTAAGTCTGGTACCGTGCCAATGTCCACAGTTAGCTATGTTTAAACACCAACATGGAATAGATCAACGCTGTTTTTCATACGTTAACAGATGGTTAAGCAAATTATCGCAGACATGTTGGCTTTCTTTAATAATAATACTGTAAAACTGTGTCGTACCGTTAGTTGACGCAAAGGCTTTTTAGGCATTGGAGCACGTCCAGTTTCTCAAAAATGCGGCATGGGTTTAGGTTCAAGGTCAGCTTAACGCAGATCAGATGAATACCACATAAGTACCGCGAATTTTAAAAGCCGTCATAAAAGACACGTTTGCCACTCGCGTATATGCTCAAAAGTAAGCATTTGTATAAATTTTATTCTATAATCCAGACCACATCATATAATTTTTCTGTTTGGTGCAGAGTGCTTTGGTTACGTTTCAGAGATTTTAACAAGGACTATAAGTGGTTGTTTGAATGCCGTTTTTAACGTTGAGAGTTGTTTCTTAATGCTTTCTATTTTATTTTTGTGTAACTTGCTGCGAGGATTGGATATTTACTTAGCTACCGGTTTTTATCAAGTGAGAAGAAGATCAGTTACTAGCGTTTTATTTTCGGTTTAATGTCTTAAATCCTATTCACACGTGCAAGTTTTTGCTGTGAGGCAACTTGCACGAAATACTTGCAGCTGCAAGTATTTGTAAAGAATCATAACTTTCACACTGAATCTTGACATGAATTTATGTGAATAATTTGCAGACTACTGCAATAAATTGTCAGCTCTGGACTTCGCTATTTGGCCCTGTTTGAGGCTAAAATATCCGAAAACTGTAGATTTTTGACTCATGCAATTCTAAGTGATCTGATTCGGGTTAGTACGCTCTGGAGTGTTAACACCGAGTTTTGCAGGTTTAATACAAGTAACAGAACAAACAATACGGCAGCGTACACAACATAAACGTCGGCGATGCCAATTTGACTCGCGAAATCCGCAATTTTACGAAATTTCGGGATAACTCGAAATTATGTCAAAATCGGGCGAAAATCCGAGTTTTACGTCAAATCCGTGATTAAATTGGCAAGCAATCGTAAAATTACCGCAATTCTTCGCAAACGAACAGCTATATAACAGCAATAGCGCTCTATAACTCGCCGGGGCCGTAGTTGCACAATTTGCAACACAAAACACGTAATTCTTACAAACTACCGTTTTCGAGGCCCAAACACAGTAATTCTGCTAATACGCAAATCCAAGCCGTAATTCTGGCTAAAACTACCGGATTCCGTATAATTCCGTTCAATTCTGCTCACACACGCAATTTCTACACTACTTGTATAATGTCTGATAACCGAAAATGTCCGAATGCGCACTAAAAACTAGCTAAGCCAATAGAATGATTATTTAGCCGGAAAACTCAGGGGAATTAGCTCGTAAAATTGGCTGAAAATAATTGGGGAATTTTGGGGAGATTTTTGGGGAATTTAAGGGTTTTGAATAGAAAAATGGAATGCGCGAGCAAAAATAACCCAGAATATAAGAAATAACGAATATAGGCACAATATAAGGCGAAATAACGGCACATTCATAAACTACTAAAATCGACTTAACTCAAACAAGTACAAAGCGACGGTAATGTCGCATAAAAGCGGGTTTGCAAGCATTAGAGGCCACGGGAGGACATAAACAGGGCCCGCGGCAATCGAGGGCGGGGGAACTGTGGTTGCAGGGCACCCACAGGACCCCTGCCCGACAACCGGGGGACTAATTTTTATGCCGTCCCATGGCATAATGCTGCAAAAGAACGCTAAAACACATATTTTTACATCGAAATAACAGTAAAATACACAAAATTAAGGCGGTTATTTGGTGTTGAGCGTCATTTTGGAATGTTTTTAAAGCACAACATGGCGATTATTTGCAAAAAATGTCTGTATCACTGCCAATAAACTCGTAATTATTCATGTTTTCAGCTCGTGACGTTGGTGATGGCGCAAAATAAGGTTGGTTTGGCAGGAAAAATGTCTTTGGCGGTTAAAAATAGAGTTAAAATGCACCAAAAAGTCCTTAGATACGGTTAAAATACAGTTTTGTAGATGTAAAAAGCACCAAAAATGACGATTTTAATGTTGAATACCCCATTTTGAAGCCTGACGACCCACATTAGAGGCCTGAAACCCTGATACCCAATACAGTTTGACAGTTATACTACTATTTGAGCACCTGATGACCCAATTTGAGTCCAAAATACCTGAATAATACCTTGAATTCGAGTTGATGGTGCTATAAAAGGCGTAAATTTGCCTGAATACTTTAAGTTTTTAATGTTTTTTCATTTCTTCTGATGTTGTATAACGTAACAGACGGCCGTTTGCCTCCGATATAATGCGTCGATACCACAATAATGCGAATAATTGACAAATAAATGCTGTTGAACAATGTAATAAATTGCGAATACAGTAATTATAATGCAGTTGAACATACCGAACGTTTGAATACGAGTAGTAATAACACAAGTGACCATAATAAGTGACGAACAATAACGAACCATACTGCTGTTGACCACAATACTTGTTGAATACGACAATAATAACGTTGTTGAACACAATAATTGTTGAATACGACGAATAATATACTGTTGAACAGACCGAATCGTAACATGACCAGTAATAAGTGACAAATAACATACGTTGACATAGTCATTGACAGTAATACAGTACATAATGACGTTGAATATACCATACGCAAACCATAGTGACGATAATGACGCTGAGAATCAAATGACGATCATAACAATGGCATTGAACATAACATACGACATAATAACATGACATAACAATATACAAGACACAATTGAACATTTTTGCACATTATATTTGCGAATACACGAAGCTGACGCTGTGAATCGAACAAAAGCGCAATTTGTTGCTAAAAAACCGAGCGACCCGGACCAAAAATTGAGTTTGAACTATTGAAAAACGGCGAATTGTCGCCAGCGTGCGAATTTTGACAACAGGATTGAACGAACGGTTGGCCCAATTTGAAATTTTGAACACCAATTGAATGTTTGATTGACCTGAAACTTACCAATTTGCACGCGAAAACTACCTGAAATAGTGCGGAACGCATATGGTTATAACATACAGTTTATACAATACGATACATTGTGTGTGAGCGCTTATGTACTGGGCGTAAATTTGCCCCAAGTTTAGTGTGTTACATACCGCAGGGCGTAAATTTGCCCGACAACCGAAGTTAAACAAGAATCCAGGGCGTAACTTTGCCCGTCTAGTGCCGTAATAAGTCATAAATCGAGGTGCCGTCACAAATCGAGATTTTTCAAGTCCGTGAATGTGTAATATGTATGTTAGGGCGTAATTTAACCCATTAGTGAGACAAGTTTTTATTTTGTTATTTGTCATTGTTTGTAGTTGTTGGTTAACAAAATCACCGGGGAGCTTCTCCCTGGCTTTTTTTCTGAATACGTCGTAATGCATGATCCCTTCGATGTCACTATCGCGATTGTTAGTTCTGAAATTCAGTAATAAGACCTTGTATGGTTCTAACATATCGGCATGTTTGCCGTTGACAACAAAACGCTGGCGCAATTTTTCTCGACCTAAAAAGTCTGGTATAGGGAATGTTATGTTTGCGCATTGAGCGGGATGATCCACTGGTATGGAAACAAACGAGAATTGGTTGGGCTGGGGTTGCATTTCACCGTTGGGTTGTTGTTCAGCGATGTCAATGACTACGTAATAACTCGCACCACTGACGATTACACAAACGCTAACACAAACTGCAATATAGTAATATAGCGCAAACAACATAATAAACACGTTTTTAACAGGGGATAAGTACTGGGTTGGTCGAGGTTGACAATGCTTATTTATGCGTCGTATTATCAAACATATGTGTTGTTGTATGCAACTTATAGCCAGAACTAACATTTCCCGTTTTGTGTGACATGGATTTTGGTTACAAAATGGATGTTTACTGAAAATTTTACTTACGGTGTCGATGTTATAACCGCCGGTGATTTTGTTTTGAATCAAATTAGTTTTAGTATTTCCCATTACATGCAAACTAAATAAACCAAATTGTGTTAGTTGATAGCATGTTATTTTAGCGTTAGCGGAGCAAAAGAATGTAAAAATGCTCCGGCCATATAGTCATTGTTCTTCAACTAAACGTGTGTGACAGGTATTGCAATGCCATACCGCATGCGGCGGTTCCTCGTCTAAATTAACACAATCCATGTGATACCATTCCAAACAATAGTCACATTGTATCCAAGTTCTATCAAAGCCTTTTTTAACTTCTGCATTAAAGCTACGATTGCAAACACCGCATAATGCGTCTAGCTCGTTTTGCTTAGCGCTAGCGTTAGCCTTATTGCCTCGCAGCTTACGTTCATAATTAGTATAATCCTCCGCGGTACCTGAAAAGAGTTTAAACTGCCGTTTATTATACCACTTAGGTGGTCGATTAGGCGTTCCGACCGGAATTAACTTAATGTTAGGATCTTTAACTTCGACCACGCGATATAACCGTTCAAACTCTGGATGGAATTTGTTGGTAATACGTTTCGGATCTAACTTTTCGATCTTTTTCATAAGTACTAAATCGCCAACAGTAAACTTGCGAGTGCGCGCACGACGATCAAAATAAAATTTGTAACGCATTTGCGATTGCTCAATATGATACGCTGCTTCGCACCACGTACGTGTCATTTCTTCGAACAGTTTTGAAGCGTACGAATCTTGCGTAACTTGTGTTTGCAACGGATACATTTGATTGTCACCTGGTATATTTGGATCGCGGCCATGTGTCATGAAAAACGGTGTTTCGCCTGTTGTTGCGTGTGGCGTAGTTCGATAAGCGAATAATGCGGCATTTAGAAGCGTATCCCAAGCCGCGTCATATTGTTCTGCCAGCGGTTTTAATATGCGTACCAACGTTTGGTTCCAGCGTTCGACGAGTCCATTTGCTTGATGATGATACGGAGCCGAATATGCGACTCGTGAACCTACTTCAAACATTTCTTGTTTATATAACTCCGAAATGAATGCTGAACCCTGGTCAGATAAAATAATTCGCGGTACGCCGTGACGCGGTATCCATTCATTTAATATTATATTTATAACCGTAACTGCGGTTTGATCTGCTGTTGGATACGCTTCAGCCCATTTAGTAAAATAGTCAATGATACACAAGATATATTTGTTACCTGTTGGTGTTTCTGGTAACGGTCCGATGAAGTCAATGCCAACCATGTGAAACGGATAGATTGGCTGAATTGGTTGTAAAGCGTCTTTACGATTTGGTCCATGACGAAAACGTTGGCATGGTATACAGTGTTCGACAAAATCCGTGATATCGCGCATGCAGTTGGGCCAGAAAAACTTACGAGTTAACTTACTAAATAGCTTTTTGGCGCCAATATGCCCACCGTATTTAGTGCTATGATATTGTTCTAATAATGGCAAACGGAATATTTCCGGCACAACTACTTGCAATTCGTCAAAATCAATTCTTGCCGGACGTGTTGGTTTCGCGATATGAAACAATACTTCGCTAAATATTACGTAATATGGTTCATGGTCAAGAATCCATCTACGTTCAGATCGCCCGATGCCTTCTGGCATTTCCTGTGTTTCTAAATACTGTATCAGTACGCGTAACTTCGCGTCATTTCGCTGCGCTTCAACTAATTGCGCTTTCTCCCAGGGCGAATCTGTCGAATGATCTTCCATGAATACGTCCGGCACATATCGTCGTTCGTCATCAGCCGTGGTATCGTCAATTTCGATACTTGTTTGATCAGCGTCATTCTGCTGCGATGCATCAACGGATACCTCATTGCCTACCTCAGCGTCAGTTCGCTGCTGGCTATCTGCGAATGTGAATTGCTCAGGTGGTAGAGCTTGTACTTTACTTGGTGGCAGAGCAGCAGGAGCACGAACATAAGTATGATCGCTTCGATGTACTGGAGCGATGTGTTTTGATATATATTTCTCACGAGCTTTGGCGATGCTTAGCGCTGCTGCTTTTACTTTAGTTTCCATATCCAGTGGTTCGTCATTAATCTCGGTTGGCTCAGCTGGTAGTATTGGCGGCCGAGACAAGGCGTCAGCATTTGCATGAGCTGAACCTTTACGATAGATGATCTCATAGTCATATTCCTGTATGCGTAGCGCAAACTTTGCTAAGCGTGTTGTTAATTGTGCTAAAGATCGTCGTTTATCAAGAATCTGTATTAGCGCCGAATGATCAGTAATTATAGTGGTATAATTGCCTAGCAGGTATGGTCTAAATTGTGTTAATGCTTTTACAACTGCTAAACATTCTTTCTCAGTAATAGCATATCGTGTCTCAGCATCAGTTAACTTACGGCTACCGTAACAAATGACACGTTCTTTACCATCGTCAGATTTCTGCGCCAAGATATAACCGATACCAATGTCACTTGCATCTGTATATAGCGTAAACGGCTTACTGAAATTAGGATATGCTAAAACAGGCGCTTCAGTTAAATGATCTTTTAATCTATCAAATGCTTGTTGACATTCTAATGACCAACGATCCTTTATCTGTACGTTCTTAATTCGACCGTGTGTTAACTCATACAACGGATTTGCAATCGAGCTATAAGAACGAATAAATTGTCGATAATAACCGGTCAAACCTAAAAACGCACGCACTTCAGTCACTGTCTTAGGTACAGGACTATCACGAATAGCCTTGACTTTTTCTGGATTAGGTCGAATACCATCCTCTGAAATCTGATGTCCTAAAAACAATAACTTACTTTTAGCGAAGTCGCATTTACTTGGTTTGATTTTTAAACCAGCTTCGCGCAACCGTTGAAAGACTTGCGTGATGTCATACAGATGGTCCCAAAATCTACACGAATAGATGATGACATCGTCGAGGTAGCACAGGCAAAATTCCATTAACATACCTGATAATACCATCTGCATCATGCGTTGGAACGTTGCCGGCGCATTGCAATGACCGAAGGGCATAGACGTAAATTCGAATAACCCTTCATGGCAAATAAATGCCGTCTTTTCTATATCATCCTCATGCATTGGAACTTGCCAATAGCCTGAACGCAAATCAATTGTTGAAAAATATTTAGCGCCGCTTAATGCGTCGAGTGTCTCATCGATACGCGGCAGCGGAAAACGATCTTTACGCGTGATTGCGTTCAACGGTCGATAGTCAATGCACACGCGATCTGTGCCATCTTTCTTCTTAGCCAACACAACCTGAAAAGCCCACGGACTTTTCGATGGGCGTATTACACCCTGCTCTAACATTTCGTTAATATTTTGGCTAAGTTTCTCACGCTTTGCAAACGGTACGCGATGAATGCGTTGCTGAATTGGAGCGTGCGGCTCAATTTCAATCCGATGTTTGACGCCAAGTGTCGTGTGATTGATCGGCTCGTCAGATTTAGCGAATAAGTCACGATTATTATGTAATACCAGCTTAAGTAATGCTTGCTCATGCTCATCGAGCGCTGTATCACTTAGATCTAATTTATCTGGTAGCTCGATATCTGACGAATGTATCAACTGATGCTCAAGCGATTGTTTGAATTGTTGCAATTTGTCATCGCGTTCAGTTCGCTTGAATGTGACGTTGAAATTCGCAATATTCGCTTTTTGTTGGTCAATATCGACATGAGATTTGTTGATGTTGTTAGCTGCTAGTGCCGTTGCATGATCAATAGCTGTATCGCGATCGAGTATTACAACTGTTGATTCGATTTCATCTGTAATCTGACCCATTTTAGTTAAGCCGTGAATTCGGCTAGGATGATCGCTAACGTTACTTACCGGGATCAGAAAACTTTGATCAGTTACTTTGACAAGCGCTCGCGGAGCCATCAACGGATCGTTGCGTTGAGATGGCGATTCAGGCTCAAACAGTAATTCAGTACCATCTGGTATTGCTTCTGGTGCTTTTATGCGAACGAATTGTGTTGTTCGAGCTGGTATTTCAACAGAATGAATTACTTCACAAACCTGCAAAACGCGCTTTTTAACACTTTCGGTTGCTTCCGTCAATTCAGGTGGCGCCCATGACCAAGATGGTATTGTTGTATCGCGATATTTGACGCTCATCGAAAAATAGTCAATAGTCAATCGAAATACCTGTAACGTGTCATCGCCGAACATAAGCATGTTTGTAATATCTGGTACGACGTGTACTTTGATTGGCGCAGTCACTGGTCCGACTGTAACGTGCATGATGATTGACCCAATCGATTCTGTCGAACCACCTGCTGTGAATCCGTAACAATCGACACGATCGTTTTTGTCGACGTCATGTGATTTGAAATATTGCTTCCACACATCTTCGCGCATGAGCGTTAGTTCAGCTCCTGTATCGACTAAACCTACAACTGTATAATCATCGATATGCGCTTCGACAAAGAATCGTGAAGATTTACCTGAAAAATGACAAACCTCTTCCACAGTCTTTTTCTGATGCGGTGTAAAACCTGCGTCGACCATAACTGCTGGTGTCGCATCACTACGTTTACGTATTGCAAGCTGTTGTGCAATTGTTACCGATTTCTTTGGTGTAGTTGCTTGCGCCACGACAGTTGTTGTATTTTGACACGTTTGTGATTGACTTTGTTGATCATTTGTTGAAGTTCGCAATTCAGCATTACTTAACGAACGTTGTGTATTTGCGATTTGAGTATTTTTCGAAGCCGTTACTTCGGCTGGCGTGTTGTTTTGTCGCACATCTTGTGAACTTGAAAAGTCAATCAATGGTGTTGGCGTAATCAATGGTGGCGGTGGAGTACGATTCAATTGCGTACTTTGTGTCATAATCGATGTCATACGCCGAACTGAATTACGATCAGCATCGTTACTGTTGTTAAAACGGAACCAACAATTCTCTGGTCGATGTCCACGCTTGTTACAGATCGAACAAACTGGCACTTGTTGTTGCTGAACCGCATTAGCATACGAATTTGTAGCGTTTTGTTGCCGCATGTTTGACTGGGCGTTATTATACCCGGATGACTGTTGTTGAGATTGACGTTGCGGGCAATAACGCTGTATATGTCCAGTGTTATTACAAGAATAACAGGTCATGTTTGTCATTGCTTGTTGTTGAGCAGGCGTGAAATTTACGTTTGGTGTTTTCACAGGTCGATTTTGGCCAAAATTCGTATTTTTCGAGCCGTAATTCGGCTGAGGCTGATTCGAGCCGGAATTTTGTTGTTGATTCTGTCTCACGGCACCTGTACCATTGTTTTGCTGCATTGGTTTCTGACCTGCCTGCTCGTTTTGAGATTTCGACTTGTTCGGTGGCTGAATCGGATTTTGCTCATTTCGCATATTTAGCGTTTCTTCGATTTTGCTAGCGCGTGTCTTGAGTTCGTGAAACGATTCATCACCGCCGCTGGTTAATTTGTGAAATATTGCAGATTTCACGTTCGCTAAAAATGTATTTCGCAATAATTCTTGTGATTCGAGCTCATTCAGACACTTGCGATGAATGTATCTTTGCCAATAACAGTATAATTCTTCAGCAAAAGCGTTGACATCGCCTTTTTGTTGAATGCTCTGAAACTTAGTAAGATGGTTAGTAAATGTAGTTGCATGCGAAAAACGTTTTTTGAAATGTGCAACCACGACGTCATAATCATCTTGCGTGAACGGCCGTGTCGGATGTTCGACATATTGGCAAGTAATTGTCTGCAGCTGAATTTTCAGCTATTTTATTGCGAAACCATTTCCATTTATCTTTTTGTGATGTTATTTCACGCTCCTCGAGCTGACGATTGAATTTATTGAACCACCGATCGAAATCTGTCTTACCTGTGTATGACTCTATAACTAATGGTTCGTTAGTAATAGCATGCACAATGATTGGTGGAATGTTACTTTGCAAATTAATTTGGGCGTTACTCTGCCCGTTATCGTTTTGAATATTGCGGCGTAGATATATTATCCTGTTCGTCAGGAGAATGCAAAACTTGTGACAATTCGTTGTTATCTAAATCAAGTAATGATGCATGATCGCCGTTAGCACGTGGTGTCGAGATACGTATTGACTTAACGCGTGTTTCAGCGTGTTGAGTGTTGTCACGATCGAAATTTGGCATTAAAAGTTTTTGTTGCGTGTCTTCGCAAACTGTAATACGATTTTTGACAACTGCGATATCAGTTCGCAACGCTTCGATATTATCACGCGTATCTTGAGCGACACTAGCTAACTCATTTTGAATTTTGTCAATTTTATGGTCAATCTTGCGTTCGACACGTTGGACATTTTGTGTCAGATTCAATTGAACGTTAGTAACATTTTCCTGTACATCATGTACTTTGTGCTGCACGGTATAAACATCTTGCTGTACAGCCTTAACGTCTTGTTGAATGTTTTGTTGAACCTTAGCTACATTTTGGTTAACTAAGTCTGTGTTTACCGAATTTTGCTTCTCAACCCGCTGCAATAAGTCGTAAATGCGACTGAATTGTGTAATTTCATCAGAAACAACAGGCGGTTGGGTTGAGGTAGCATTTGGTGCGATATTGACAGCCTGTATCGCAGTTTCAGGGTCATTGACAACAGTTATATCCGACACAGTACTATTAGCTAAGTCAAATTCAGGATTCTCAAGCCGTTGAGTATAATGCTCAGTAAAATCATCAGCCGGAGGCTGATAGTCAGTAATTTGGTCAAAATCAGATGCCGATTGTCACTTCTGCCGATAGCAGAATTCCGTGTAGTACGCTGGCTCATGGTAGGGGAAACCGATGTAGGACACAACGAACTTTACTTACCAATTGTCTTTATCAAACTTTGTAAAATCACTCACAGAGATCGATCGATCTTTATAATCGTAATCAAATCACTAGAATTCAAAAGCATGAGACCATCGTGGTCACCATGTCAGCTCTGGACTTCGCTATTTGGCCCTGTTCGAGGCTAAAATATCCGAAAACTGTAGGTTTTTGACTCATGCAATTCTAAGTGATCTGATCCGGGTTAGTACGCTCTGGAGTGTTAACACCGAGTTTTGCAGGTTTAATACAAGTAACAGAACAAATAATATGGCAGCGTACACAATATAAACGTCGGCGATGCTAATTTGACTCGCGAAATCCGCAATTTTACGAAATTTCGGGATAACTCGAAATTACGTCAAAATGCAACTAAATATGCGCAATTTTGCGTAAACACCGAGGCGTCGCTACAAAACAGTATTTTCCAGCCGCAAACTAACAATTTCGCTATTCCGAGGTCCTAAAGCCGTTATTCTGGCTGACGGATGGCTGTAAACTACAATTTGCACTCAATTCACTAAAATTCGTAATGCTCGTAATACTCGTAATATATGTCCGATAGAAAGATGTCCGAAT